>VOQJ01024960.1:0-20220 GCA_015052665.1 Apistogramma diplotaenia | reverse complement strand
GTGCGGGGAAAACCACTACGTCACTCTTGAGTGTGTCTGAGCTGAAACACACGTCATACTGCTGAGTAGCTTTAGAGTAAGACCAGCTCCCGTCAGGGTGGGTGGTGATCATTGGTGCGCTGTACCTGCTGAAACTGCCGTCTGTCCTGTGACATCTGACTGCTATCAAACTGATGAGGCTCAGCAGAAAGATGACGGACACCGATACAATGGCGATCAGCAGATACAGGTTCAAATCAGAGAAGCTGTCCTGCTTAATAGGCACGTGTCTGAACTGAGTCTGGATTTCAGCAGTGCTTTCAACCACCACCACATCAATAGACACAGTAGCTGACAGGGAGGGTTCTCCGTTATCAGAGACCAAGACCACCAAAGGGTGAGTTTTAAGGTCATTGTCACTCATTCTCCTCTTTGTCCTGATTTCTCCGGTGCTGGTTCCGATCCTGAACAAGTTGTTTCCTTTGGGCTCAGTCAAATGATAAGAAAGCAGTGCATTGTATCCAGAGTCTGCGTCCACAGCTCTTATCTTTGCCACAAAGTATCCTGCTTCAGCAGAATAGGGGATGCTCTCACTGTTAACAGAGCCGTGCTCAGAATAGGGTGCGAGAATTGTTGGAGTATTGTCATTTTCATCCAAGATTAATACGTTGACAGTCATGTTGCTGCTGAGTGGAGGAACACCAGAGTCTGTTGCCTGAACTTTAAACTGGAACGTTTTCAGGTCCTCGTAGTTAAAAGACTGCAGGCTGACAATGTCTCCGGTCTCTGAGTTGATATTAATCATTGTAGAAAACGGTAGCTGATTATTGACACTGTGTAGCAATGCATAGCTCAGAATGCTATTTTGGTCTATATCCGCATCAGTTGCAGTCACTTTTTTAATCACTGTTCCCACTGGACTGTTCTCATTCACATAAACATTAATTACGGCTTCCGGGAACAGAGGTGCATTATCATTGACATCAGAAACTTGTATGGAAACTATACTTGTGCTGGAGATTGGGGGATTTCCTTTATCATTAGCGACTATAGTGACATTGTAGTTAGAGACGGTCTCCCTGTCCAAAAGCCCGTCAACTAACAAAGAATAATAATTTTTGTAGTTTGTTTCGAGTTTGAATGGCACTTCATTTTTAATTTGGACATCCACATCACCGTTTTTTCCACCATCTTTATCGAGGACTGATACAAGTGCAACTGCGGTGCCTACAGGAGCATCCTCTTTTACTGTCTTATGTAATGACGTCACAGTTATCTGAGGGGCATTATCATTTAGGTCCAGCACTTCTACGAGCACCTTAGAGTGAGTAGACATCGGAGGTTGCCCTTTATCACTGGCCTCAACACGTATCTCAAAAGCTCTTCTCTCTTCAAAGTCTATTTTACCTTTGACTTTAATGACACCCGTCTGAGGTTCAATTTCAAACATATCAAGTACGCGATCTTGATCCTTGCTTCTAAGCGAATATACAATCTCACTGTTTAAACCCTCATCTGCGTCGGTGGCGTTCACCGTGATTACCTTTGTGCCCAGGGGAGTGTTCTCTGGAATTTTTGTTTTATATAAGGAGTCACTAAAAATCGGAAGGTTGTCATTAATGTCTAAGACATTAATAACGAGCTGCGAGGTGCCAGATTTAGGTGGACTCCCTCCATCTACCGCCGTCAGAGTCATTGTGATCACAGGCTGTTTTTCTCGGTCTAAGGCTTTCTGCAGCACCAACTCAGCAGAGACACGGTCACCTGCTTTATGCACGGCCAACGAAAAATGTTCATTTTGGCTTAATTTGTAAGTGCTCACTCCGTTTTTCCCCACATCTGCATCAGTTGCTTCAGATAATGCGAATTTCACACCAGGCAAGGTGCTCTCAGCAATATGTAGATTTTGCAGTTTGGTTGAAAACAACGGTGCATTGTCGTTTACATCTAAGATCTCAACATCAATACGATAAAGCTTCAACGGGTTATTTATTACGGCTTCTACATTTACTCGACATGTAAGTTCCTCCAAGCAGAGCTCCTCTCTGTCTATTCTGTCAGTGACATACAGAACACCAGTCTTAAGATTTACCTCGAAGAATTTTCTCTTTGATCCAGTAACGATCTGAAACATACGATATTCCAACTCTTGTGAATTCAGATTTAGGTCCTTAGCAATATTCCCAACAGGGGTCCCCGGCTTTACCTCCTCTGAGACGGAATAGGAGAGCTGCCCAACCACAGTCTGCCAGTAACTATCCAGTATAAAAAGCCATAAAAGTATTCCAAAATAGCTCCATTTATATGGTGACATTTTTGTCTAATATGAACCAAATGTTAATTTGAGTTCCAGTCGCATTTAGATATTTTGGACGGTATGATCGATTAGCGAGCTTTTGGATTGTAAAATTCTGTGTTTGTCCCACCGTCCTTTCTAACAAAGACTGAGAAAATGTTCATCTCGCTTGAAAACGGGAGGGACCAAGTTCTATGAAAGAGCAGGGTCGTAGCTAATGGATCAACAGCGACGCCACGTGGTGGAAAAAGCACAATGCAGAGAGCAGTGGAAACAGTGTTGCCTCTCCAGCAGCCATTAGGTCACACCAAAAATATTTATCTTTATACACGCCTTTGAAAAGCTTAACGGTTATGGGACATCAGAACAACTTTCCCCAGCACCACGGACAGCACCCAAACGAGCGTCCTTGTATGTAGTGATGACATCACAACACACAACACTACCTCTTTCCATTTAGTTTAAACATCAATTTGCAGTAACAGCAAGTATGCAAACTACTAATGCGAGTTTAATAAACTGATGAACAGTCTGAGACTACCTGAAAAAATGTAACATTTAACCATTTATCAGCACACATATCCTGTATATGTGAACTGTACCATGATTTTATGGTATCTATTTTTTTAACAAAAAAAAAATTCTGGGAACCAATCAAAAATAAAAAATTTAATAAAAAAAGATAAAACTTTCTTCTGCACTCACATCACTGCCTTGTTTATTCCCCTTTTAGTTAATTTGTCCCTGTCACCCTTGTGGGCAATAAATAGATTTAAATGGACCTAGTTATTCTTCCGAACATATGAACACAGAAGGGATATCTGTGTGTTGTATTTGGTGCATTTTAGTGTTTCTCCACATTTCCACAGAGACAGTAGTCATGAGCTTATGAATGCTCTGTTGTTTGTAATCCCAGGATTAGGCCCTAGATTCAGAAACTCCTGTCCTATTTCCATTCTGCAGGAAGCATGATTTGATTTGAAAATATTAATAACCATGCCACAGCTACAATCATCTCTTAACCCCCATTGCCAATATTAATAATCATAATGGATCACATAAGATGACCTGTGTGCTCATTTTCCTAATGTATATGATAGAAAACATTAGGTGCAGTATAGCAGAGTAAATATAGTGCACCTATAATTTTTTTGCATCTATGCTTACATATGAGCACATGCACACAAATCCACCATCAGAATTAAAAGCCCATGTTGAAATTCAATTATTCATGGTTTATTTTATACCACAGACTACACTACACTACCTCATAGGACCTCTATCTGGATTATCTTTCTCATTAAGTCAGCATGACACACATATGGATTTTGCATAAATGTCACCAGGTATTCTTTGTGCCCTGGTGATAGCATGACCTATTTTATTTGTATTTATTCCCTTCAGACTGTAGCCCTGAATCCGTCCTGAGCGAACTGGTGTATTACTGAGCATGTCCATGAGGCCATCCACACCTCTTCCTCTAATGATACAGCTCCTCAGGGAAACATACAGGATGTTCAGTTAATTAAAACATTCCTGTTTAAACACTAATGCAAGAACAATTTATTTTTAAAGTATATGTGCATTGTACTCAATGCTATTATTTAGTCGATTAAATTCAAAAGGGAAACACTGTTTATAGTTTGTGTTTAAAACTCTGCATGCATGCACTGATAAAAGTCACTTTTCCTGTGGGTATGATAATTAAAACTTCTGAATAAATAATTAATAGTGATTAAACAGTGTTTAGCAAAATTCACAGTATTTGCTCCTTGAACTAGGGGTGCTGTGCAAAATAAATCTAGCGGCTTAGGACACATGTGCTTGTTAACCTGCTTCTTACTCTGTGGTTTGCCCATCATATGATGAAGTTAAAGGTGAAAGTCAAATCACCATTTGCAGTGTGATCAAAGGGTCAGAGGGAGTAGCAAGTGGTAGGTGAAGGGAGGGGCCGGAAGCAGTCAGCAGCAGTGTTTTAGGCGTGTTCACTGCATTATTAAAGGACCACTACCACACACAGTATAGGCAGCACATTAGCTTCTATACTGGCTTCATCTAATTATGGCATTCCTTCGCATAGCCATCAGTTTTTTGTTCGTGCTTGTGAGCAAGTGTGTGTGTGTGTGTTATAAGGATGTATACTGTACTGTTGATCTGTGTGTGTGAGTAGATGGGGGAAGGGTGTGATCCAAACATGCTTCAAGGCGAGTCCTCCCCCCCGCCCCCGTCCTCTCTCCCTCTGCACAGCTCTGGTCTCCATAGCAACGCCATCTTGGGCACAGGCATGGATGCATATGTGCGCACACACACACATACACACACACTCTCACTAATGGAGAAGCTTGTGAGTTTAGCTTTCAAAACGTATCGGATAGTACAGAAGTAACAAATTGGATTTCTTACCTACTTCCACATCTTAGCTGCTGCTGCTCACTTTCATGAAGCTCTTTGATCTCACTAAATGAATCTGATCACATCATATAGATGGGTGTAGCACACATGCACACACAAAGCCACCCAAGCAAACACATACCATCCTTTTGAGCATACCCAACCAGACTGTGCAGAGTTGCAGTTGGGCTGCTCATACATTGGTAATATAGCATTGCAGCAGCATATTCACTGTCACAGCACTTTTGTAGCAGTGTCTGTTCCTCTTTCCACCCCCACAGCCCCTCAGAGAGCCTGACCTTTGATTTTGCCATGCCAGGCCTCTGTCTAGAGACCTCAAACACACACAGCCCTTGTCCTTCCACCCATTTGCACACTGCATCCTCTTTGTATGATGAGATACTGATGATGGTGTTTTTATGTGGAGTATATCTCAACACGACACAAGAGGGCAACCTACTCTTTGTGCAGACTTCCTTATCTCTTCTAGTACTATATTATGCTTATTGTTGAGATCTATTTGTTTTCACTTTCTTTTCATGTGCTGAACCCATTTCATATGCCCTGTCTGCTTATTTTCAGACAAGAGGGTGTGATGTGACCTATCCAGCACTTGATTATTGCAACTAAAATATCCAAATACTCATACCCAAAAAGATAACTGATAGTGCAACATTATGGTAGAGATGTGACATAATTGTTGCTAATACTTATAAAACACAAGGAAATGAAAATGGAGAATGGATTTCCATATACAAATAGATTAGAATGCTTTTGTTGTCATTATACAGCTGTACAATGAGATCGGAGATGTAAATAAATTGTATAGAATGATATCGACTTACTTGACAATTGTGCATACAATCAAGTACACATGAGTTTAACTATATAATAATATCTATTTACTAGACAGCTGTGCATCCAATCTGGTGTATATCAACTTATACGCAATGACGTTATCTGTGAAATAATTTATGAAAGATATAAATAGACAAAAAGATGCAGTGAAGGATGAATCACTCCTAGTGTTAAAACTAACTACCACTTAATCATTCATTTCCAAATCTGCGCCTGCCTCCACTGGTTTCTGGAGTAAGTAGGACAGGGGCGGGTCCGGGGAAACATGAGCCGGAACAAGATCAAAACCAGGACACAGCAATATGGAGCATGCCCAAATACACATATGCACACACCCCTGAGAGGCACACCAACACAATGGAACACAGTGTTCACTCATTTGGAAAACAATGGCACAATGCCCAAATATCACATAATTAGTTACTCTACTGTAAAACAACAGACAGCAGCAACATCCTTCCACTGCTACAGTGTGATTATTCCAGTCTGTGTCATGAGCTGCCATAGCCCAGCTGGAGATTTACAACAGTATAGTGGTCTATCAACAAAGTAAATACTCAACATATACTAAGTATTTATAAAACATTTTTCATATATTTTATTTTCTTTAAATTTTATAAACCTTTACTCTTCATTTTTATGTTTTAATGTCTCAAACAATTCATTTACACTAGCAATGTTTCCATTTAGAGAAAGAACTTCTGTCAGTTTTATCAGTTAAGAAATAATCAGCAGTGTGCAGAGCAGTGTCTGCCAAAGATGTTGTGTTAGCGAATCTGTGAGGGTGAACCTAATTAGTAACACGGATCTGCGCAGCATGAATGAGTGCATCACAGTATGGAGTTCAAACACAGGAAGGACTGATCAGTTTCAGTGTGGGTTATGTGGTTTGTGTGAGAGTGAGAGTGAGAAATATAAAAGGTGTGAGAGACAGCATGAATTTCATTCACATATAGCTCAGCATTGTGACTGTAATTTTAAAATGTGTAATCCAATAACTGGCTGTGAAAGCAGAGAAGCAGCCATGGATTACTTTGCAACAACAGACCATCAATCAAAGCTGCCAATAAACAGGAGCTTCATTGGGCTTTGGTAACAGCAAAGGTGGCATAGAAATCTGATTGGTCACTGTGACTGATATGGACATTCTGATTGGCTCAGTATTGTGCCTAGCGACAAAGGCAGAGTCATAGAAAGCACCCATAGTTGATTCACCATCTCCCTTCTGGTACCCATGGTGACGCAGATGCAGCCCCTGTCTGCACCCCACCCCGCCTCCACCTCCACCACACCCTTCTTTATGAGTACACTCTGTACATATGCCAAGGACAGGGCATTTGTTTTTCCTTAAACACAACCATACAAATGCATATGAACTAAAAAAAATATGTTTGATTAAAAATCATATATTTTCCAAATTGTCTACACTGACCCATTAAATTCAAACATTTAATGTAACACAGGGCACAGACAGCATCCTGTACAGTCTGTCTCTCTCATTTCCTCCTCTCTCCTTTTTTGTCCCTGACTCACACACTGAAATAACTCGAATCAAACAATTCTCAGTAGGATTAAGAATAAATCTAGCTTTATATGCACGGATAACCTAGATTTGTCAATCAAACAGTTCACTGGGGAATAGGTCATGTGCTGTTTTATCTATGACTGGAAATTGGGACAGACCTGCTATCTGTAGATCAATAATAAATGAGAAACCCAGTAAACATACTAGTCAATATACTACCACATACAGAGTGGGAATATGTTAAATACATTGATGCACAAATACGCTGGTAACTTTCACTTCTTGCCACAAGAGGGAGCCTTTTAAAAATCACTTTCTTTGTTCTCCATTGCAGTTTCTATATCCACAGATAGACATAGGATGATGTCAGAGGCAGACAAAGCTATAAAGCCTTATATTAGATTAGCACCCTCACACACTCCGAAAATTGTATCACTGTTAAAGATACACTTGCAGGCTGGGTGTCTACTACACATTTCCTCTGCTTGTGGAAATTAAAATGTCAACGATCCCACATGGAAGGGAGATGCGGATGTCAGCTACTGCATCTAATAATATCTGTACATTCTCATGCAGCCTGATACATATCAAAACAAAGGGAAGGGAGGGAAAGACAGAGAGATGCTTCTGTCAGTTGCAAATGAAGATTATGCAACTGATGAAGATCGATGAATGAACATTATATTGCAAGCATTGCCAATTTCTAGTGTACATAATTTACACATGGAGGGCTATAAGGTTTATCAGCAAAGTCTCATTTTTAGTGTACATGCGCATTACACCTGTATGCATCAATGCAGCTTGTGTAAAGTCTATTTTTACTTTCTTATTAGTCATGCAGTATGGACCATGCATCAGTCAGTGCTGCACCTAAAACGCTTTGGAAGTGCAGGGATGCTGCGCAAGGACATGGACTACTTCATAGGAAAAAAAGCATGAATTATGGAGGAGAGTACTGGCCTGCAGAGAATCTGACACTGAGAAATGACTGCGATAGTTCTGTTAGGCTGCCCCACTTTCCACAGAAATGAATATAACTATTTATAAAATAATAACTTGCCTACAAATAATTTAAGCCATGGCTCCTATGCTGCCGCTTTCTGAGAATGGTATACACCAAATTCAACTCTTATTAGTGCCAAAACCTAAACATCTCCTTGGGCATCACCTCACAATGTGCAGCAACAGAAACAGAAACGTTTAACTTCTTAAGCTATGATAGGGATCCTAATGATATACTCTAAGCATAACATATTGTGTGGTGTTCATATTAGTTTGCATGCATGTGGTCTGTTGGTTGAGAAATGTGTTGAACAGGGACAAAAAACCTATTGTACTTGCAAGTAAACGTTTACGCACATCTTTTCTGTGTAAAGCTCACTGTTGCAAGGCTCCTGCAATAAATCCAACCCTCATTATGGTTATGGCATTCACTTTTAGTGTTATTCAATTTAGTTGCATTATGTATGTAGCATTTGTAATATTATACGTGGCCCTTTTCTGACACGTCTCCATATTGTTCAGCACAATGCAACAGCACCAGTCTGCAGCTTCCTATAGGCTGAAAAGCTGAATTCATGCTCCTCTCACATTATGTTTCTTATACATTATATGCATTTTTAAAAAGCAGAATTTAAGGTGACAGATTTTCTTTTGAGTAGATATCATTTCAAAATTTAAATACTGCTGTATGTGCAAAGTTAAATGTTAAGGTCAAAGCAAATACATAACAAAAGAAAGAGAATACAAATTAAAAATAAATAAATAAGCCCGAAATTTAAGGGTGAGTAACATCCTAGGTTATTTCATGTGCTCCTGCCTTTTAAAACTACTCTTCGTGGCATTATTAAGATGATGCCACCTAATCATCTTAGAGGAGCATCATAGTAGAATTTTCTCTTTGCACACGTTACAGATGCCCTGATCCAGCGCAACTGGTTATAGTGACAGTTGTGGCAAAACAAAGAATGTTTTTATGCAAATTCTCTTTTCTACACACCTGAAAAACGGAGGCAATGTTATGGCATTTTTAAACATTTGGCACAATAAATTACTGCATTTTATATAGTGCACTGAGCTGTCATATGCTTTGCTCTCACAGAAGATGGAGGTTACTGCTCATTGAGTACTGAGCATTTATATGCCATTTCACACATTATATATCTTTATTCCAAAAGAAGCATTATCAGTGTAATTAATTCCTTCAGTTGTCTGTTAGAGGACAAAGCAAAGTGAATGAGGATTAGGACAAACATCAGGCAGTGAATGGCTTGGGGAGCAATTACACTCCAGTCTTATCACAAGCGCCTCATTTACAGTAGTCTGTTAACAAGCAGACTAAACTTCTTGTTATTTTGGTATCATCTTTTTGGGGTGTTTTTTAGCACCACTTTTGTCTTGGTGCAACTTTGCTCCACTTACTCCCATTAAGCAGATTTTCACTTCATTATCTGTAATGTGATGCATAGATTATCTGGCCCAGAATCTGTTGTGGACAAATTAGTTTTGGTGTGCATGAAAGATGTAGTTTATCTATGTAGTAAATCCCTTGCTACCTGATCTCACTATCTGCTACAAAATCAAGCCCTAACCTAATTTGACACACTACCAGCAATGTACTTAAACCTGGATTGTATGGTGCTGTGCATAAAAGACAGGTGCAAACACAGAGTGACACACTTTTTGCAACTAAGTGTATATCTCAATTATATGGTTCTGCAATTAAAATACAGTGTATTTAGGAAATGAATTACACCTAAAATTTACATCTGCTGTTGCTCAAATTGTGAGACTGATGTTAAAAATGTCATAAGGCTATGCATAGTAAGTTACAGTGCCCGAATGAGTGAGAATGAGTGCTTTTATGACTACAACTAAAATAATATGAATGGCAATTTCTGAGAGGACACAATTATACACATAATTTTTGCTTTAAAAAAAGTAAAGCACAACAGTAAGCATGAAAGGAAAAGAGGATCATGACAAGAAAAAAAACGAAGGCATTAAAGGCATTTTCCTTTAAATCAGATAGCTGTATTATGAACTTTAAGATTAAAACACAATATTATAAAATGTTGTACAGTTTCCTGATTCATTTAATCAATATTACTGGGATATTACTGGAATAGTACTCATTATCAACATAAACATTATTTGTATAAACCTTTAAAAAACTAAAGAAATAATAATGATACTGTGACCAACAATTTCCATAACATTAACCAGAATAGAGGTTTTCTTTGTGGTTTGTATCTACATAGAGGGAAACAAACTTGAGATATTTAATTTTCTTTAGTTATATATTATGTACCACAGGTAGGCTATTTCACTGTGGAAAATATATTAATACATCTACAAGGCAAATGTACACATCAAACTAGCAAGTGCAAAGTCTGAGAACATTATTCGTGTAATCCCACCCTTCTATCTTCTAATTCTGTTTATGAAGCACTTAAATCATCAGCAAGTAGCCAAAAAAAGTTACTTTGGATTCCTTTGCATGAAAAAAAGCACAAAATTTTATTATGCTTCACATTTGCAGCCACGACGGAGAGAAATAAAAAGGCACCCCAAGAACTCAGCCATACTCTCAATTCCAGTTTATAAATAAAGAAGATGTAGAGTTAAGAAAAAAGGCCACTTGTGCTCTCAGAGGCAAGGATGGATGGTATAACATCAACAAAGCTTTGTAATAGTCAAACCAAAAAGAACAAGAGTGAAAGAAAAAAGAGAAGTGAGAGATAGCAAAAGAGAGAGTCTACTAGTTTACAAAATATGTCAGCCATTTTCTGTGAGCTTGCAGTTACACAAAGCGACAGGAGAGGGCATAAGAAGGAGTACCAGCAAAAGGAAATCAGGATGCGTAGGAGGAGGAGAAGAGATTCTTTGTGTAAGAAATGAAAATGAAGAGATATGAAGACAAAGACACCGGTTGAGGAATTGAGCTAGAAAATGGCAAGGATATGAGGAAAAGATGAAGATGAGAAGGAAAGCAGATGCAGCTGAGAAAAGTGGGGTAGTGGTAAGGAGAACAAAGGCAGGGGAAAAGAGAGAGGAGAGTGGGAGGAGAGAGTGTTGTATGAGCCAGGCTTACACATCATCATTGATCTTCCACACCCCTGTCTCATTGTTTTATTCATATAGTACTAGAGAGGATGGCAGCCAACAAGGACAAATGCTTAGCTATGAAGACACGTAAACACACAAATGCAAGTGTGTGTTTGTGTGTGCGTGACTACAGGGAATGACATAGCCTATAATCTTTCTAATATCATGTTAAAATAATACTAACACCAACCCTAAATGCCCACATTCCTGATTCATTTTTTATGACAGATGGTTCATCCAAAAATAAACCCAGCAGACCAACTTCACAAAATGAAAAGCTACATGTGGGATGAGATGACTCACGCCCTGAATAGAAGAGCTCACTGCCTCATACTAACCAAAATGACCCGGAGGAGCTAAATGTCCATTTTAAAATACAAAGAGTTCAAGGAGGCTTTTTCAGACTGTAGCTTTAATCACTGTTAAAAATGGGTTTTCTCACTATGTCTGCATAACCATAACAGTGTCATGTGATCTCACACGCATCATTTCAGATATCACAGATTAATTATTATATATTTACACCCCCACAGGCTGTGTGGAATGTGGCATATTTTAATTGTAACAAAACAAATACTACTCCATATGAGATGAAACCGAAAGTCCCAACTTTTAAAGAAAATAATAATCTTGTTTGAGTTTGTATCGTTGCTTTTCTTTGGCAAAGGTTTTAATCATTAAACTAATAAAACCTAGTGGAACAGGACAATAGTCTGTCTGTGATTTGTGTTGCATTAAACAACGTATAACAAAGTCTTTTAAGATATAGTAGACAGGGAATATGCGGGGTGAAAGAAGGGTTTGACATGCAATGATCTACATTTTAAGGGGTTAAAAGAGATGCATTGTGGTTACATTAAATAATCCCTTAACTCATGTAGAGCTGTAGTGGAACATTCAGAGAAATAGAGAGAGACACAAGGTGTTGACTTCGCCCAAAATCTTTAGTGAGGGAATTAGGCAAGGCAAATAGCCACATGGGGAAGAGGAACCCTGCAGCTAAAGATTGAACAGCCAACATCTGATTCTATCCATTTGTGCGGCAACAAATAAACGCGACATACGGTATTAATTAGACAAGTATATGTCATATGTGACCGTATACCCCATTTACCCCATTTACCCCGCAGTGAGCAGTGCAGGGATAAGAAGAAAATCCTCTTAGCAAGGCTGCATCCAATATAGAAACAGAGGATTCTGGATTTTCCTCACCCATTCATGCTTTCTCTCACAATTCACATCTCCATTCCCTCAATCTAGATCTAAGGACACTTCATTATCTTGTTTTTAGGTTTGGTACAGGATCAATTTAAAGTGGCTTTTAAACCAGCTGCGTCTTGACTAGTTTTCTGCTTAATGGTTGGCTGTCTTGCATGTATCCTTGCCCTGACCCGCCAGTCAGTTCAATCCTCCAGGCATGCCATGATGACCTAAGCACAGCAGCAGATGTTCTGGCTGTATGAGCACTGATGCCAAACAAGAGCAGCACAGACCAGCATCTGTTCTGATTTCTGTTGATTCAGAAAAAAAAAAGAGTAACAAACAACAACTTGTAAACACCGCACATGGCTAAATGGGCTTAACAAAGTTACCAAGCACTTGCCATTGAAAGAGGCAGACATGTATAGATAGACTTATGTACTGTTCAGCATTATGAGTGTATTAATATGACTATTGTTTAAAAAAGCATTTTAAAAAGCATTGTTAAGAGATTTTGGAACAAATCATCATAATGCAATGGTAAGTTTACATTGTTAAGAAATGAGCTAAAAGGGCACATACAGTAGAGATAGTGTATGCAGTATGTTTTAGTGTTTGTGTGTGTGTGGATTTTTTTAATGCTTAAAGAAGATGACCCAGCTAAAACCCTGGAGAAAGGCCCCAGTGCATTGATTCTGCTGCAGCAGAATGATTCTAAAATAAGAGTACCAAGGTCCAACCTATGGGACTCATCCACAGAGGCGAGTCATGAGTCAATGGACTGAAAGATAATGAAACTGATGGCTTATATAACCAAGTGGTAGAGAGGAGAAAGGGTCAGACCTTTTCATGCAGTACGAATGAAATACATGGGAGTGATGCAGATATGTTTTTTCTTTCTTTCTTTTTTTTGTTGCTAATTATCTTTATGATTTGCTGTGACTGAATGGTCAGATTTGCTGGACATGCAGATACATTTGATTTACAAGTCCCTTTATCAAGACTAACGAAAGTCTGACCCAAATACCAAAGAGTATTAACTAGCTTGCACCAATTCACATTAAAGCTACACATGGCTCTAAATCAGTCTTGTCATGTTCTAGTACAAATGACAAGGCCTAAAGGAGCTGTGCCAAGGAGTGTTGCCCCACTGTTGTCTATGCAGCCTGCAATTATTTTTTTACCCCCACTGACTCTAATTGTACCCTGTTAGCCCAGAGGCAGCTAAAAAAAAATCCAGGACATCTGCTTGTCACATTTCAAATTGAGTTATTGTGATTTTTAAATAGTCTCCATCAAATAAGGCTATGAGTGGAGTATGTGGTTGAAACCACAGTGAGTGTCATGCATTAAACATATGAAAAAGCAGGATTTAAAATTTCATAAACAAGACTCAAAGTTAGAGTTAAATAATTGAGTTTGACTTGAAATAGGAAGACACGTCACATCATTGTTCAGCCCTTCTCTGACACTTTATGTTCAAAGTGCAGCACTAGACAGGGATGAACAAACAGCTTATTGACCAAGAACACTAAAAGCTGCACTGCAGCAGTGCTTGCTGACATCGACAACAACAACTTCCTGACTTATCAACACCTCATCACCTAAATGTCTGCAAAGAAAACTACTGATATGAGCACAAGCACTCACCAGTGCCACAAACACACAGGAAGAGTATATATAGTATTAGCCCAGATATCAAATTGTTCAGCAACTTCTGGAAGGCATGCATATTGTGTGCCTCGTTTCAGCACTAATAATTAAAGTGTTACTTCACTTCCTCCACAGAGCCACATCAATTATTCTGTTGTGAAAAAACAAATCTCAGTCAAGTGTAAGTGACTGCACTTTAAAAAAAATAAAAATAAATGAATCAAAAACCAAATGACAAAAAAATGTAACACTCTAAATCTACTCAGTATTGTCAGCATAAAATATCATTTAAAAACATACAAGTTGTTTTTTATTGTATTTTAAGGGCTGCTTCAGTGCCAAACTAACCAAACTTCATTTGTGTCCTGTACTAATTCAAGAAAAGTCTAACTAAACACAAATATTAGATCTGTATAATCAGTATACAAGACCTAAGCTGTAACAATAATATGGGTAAATGGTTTCTTTTTAAAAACAGTTCTAAATCTGTACGTTTTTGAAGAACATTACATACATCACTCTTTACTCAGCTCCAGAATTTCATTTTATCAAAGTTAAAATTGATTACACAACTGATTGATGAAACACATTTTTGTGATTTTCTTTTTACCCCCTTACTGGAGGACAGTTAACTTGGATGAAAGGAGCAGAATTGATCACCAAAGTAGTGCAAGGCAAACAAAACAAAGTTAAGCAACATTAGCAGGAGATGCAGTGAATAAAACTCAAGATGTAGCATTTAGCATGTAGCAAGAGAAACAGAGTAAGTAGAGACTTAAATTGTGCAAAGAACTGTTGTATTTTAAAGTGCCTTTTCCTCTAATACAAAGCAGTCCATTGCTTATATCCCTTTCTTGTATATTTTAGCCTGCTGGTGTATGTGTGTATTCCACTGAGGACTGCACAGTCAGAGGTGTATTGAGTTGCTTAACAGGAAGACACGTTTTGTTCAGCCAGGTCATCTTGACCTGACTCCATTAAGAAATAAAGCATACTGACTGCCAAGATTATGTGGAAATAAGAATAAAGAATTTTGGTAAATTTCCCTGGACGTGGGACATTTAGTTAAAATTACCAAATTGATTCTACCAGCTGTAGGGATGTTTACTTGATTTTCCTGTACAAAATGTACGCCTCCAGTCATTTTGGGCTCGAGGAAAACTGATACCTTGCTTCTCTGTAATAAAGGGCTATTGTTAAGAAAGTTCTGTCTGCGGCAAAATGACTTTCCACAACAGCAGCATCAGAGAAAAAACAGAAAGAGAGATGAAAAGACTAACATCTGTTCTTATAACATAAAAATAAAGCATTATTTTTATGTAGTACATCCTGAACAAGAAAAAAGTGATACAGTCACTAAAATTAGTCCTACTCTTACGCAGTGACACCAAGAACTGTACAATTAAAAGCACAGACAGGTATAACGAGTAATTCTGATCATTTGTTACACTGCTGTTCAGAATGCTACTTTACCTGTAGCACTCACCTAAACATCAATACTGTGGAAGCACACCTCCCTGATATCAATAACACCATCAGAGGCAGCCCAAGGTGTTGAACCACCCTACCAACTCCCCCAGTCCTTATCTGACCCTCTGTTGCCTGAATCGGGGTATGTTTCCTGTATAAAGGAACACAGGGTGTGATCACATGCATGTTTTGAGCTGTCAATTCTACAAGTTGCATCCCTGTGGTAAACATTTAGTCTGGAGCTGTTACGGTCAGTTTTCTAGTTTATGAAACATATGAGAGCTTACTTGGAAAAAACTAAAATAAGCCATTGAAATATTCCAAATAATATTTTTAATCAGTGCAGAACATCTGATATTTGATGCAGAACATCTGGTTTTCAGTTTTCAGTTTGATATAATTGCCTCTCTATCAGTCACAAAGAGAGTGCTCTCCTTTTGCTCTGTTTTCTTATTCACAAATTCTTTCTCTCTCCATACACCCTCATCCCATTTTTTTCTGTGAAAGTGCCTTTCATAAAAGAGGATTAGACATAGGATGTGAAAATCTTCATTATGATGTTGCATGTGTGTCTGTGGGCACAAGCGTGCATGTGTGAACATAAAGATGGTAGCTGTTTTTGCTGTTCTGCACTATGTGTGCAAATTAGATTACCATCACTGCTGTTGACCTCGATGTGAGTGGCGGCATCCTCATACAAAGCTGGAGCAATAAGGGAGAATGTGCCCTACTGACACACAACAGCTCATGCAGCATCCACTGCCATGACCCTACAGGCATGAAACACAGCAGCACACAGCTTAAGAGCATGTGGCATAGCATAACCAGAGACGAGAAAGATTGCAGAAAGCAAGTCAGAGAACGACCGGGAAATAAAGAAGTGCATGAAGGAGGAGAGGAAGGACAGAAACAAGAAAGTGGGAAAAGGAGGCCAAGAGTGGGAAGGGGGAAGGGAACAACCAAGAGCTATATCAGTATGAAAGGGGAGAGAATGAGAGTGTGAGAGAGAGAGAGAGAGAGAGAGAGAGAGAGAAGCTGCAAAAACAGAAGCAGGATAAGCAGCCCTCAGAGCAGAGGCAGGATGGCGAGTACTGCATAGAACGATATAGCAGTTGGACACTCATATTACTGTATCTAACAAAAAAAGGCACAAAAAATTTACATACAACAAATGGACTGAAACAAAAAATATGTTTTTTTAACAGTTTTCAGTTGAAAATATTAAATGTTAAAATATTCATAAAATGTGAGTGAGAGGGTACTGTAGGTACAGAAGAAGTTAGAAACCAAAGACAAGGAGAGTGATGCATGATATGAGTGTGCTGAGTTGTCAGCATTTTGTGTAAATACAGAAGGGAAGTGACAAAAATAAAGTCAATTATCTCAAGCTGTTGAAATGACCATAGAATATACAACTCCTGCTGTACATGATTGCTTTCGTATAGCTTTCCCCATTAAAACGAATACAGTTGAATGAGGAACATACTCTCACCTATTTTATATAGACACGCTGAGGTCATTGCACTGTGGATGGTATTTTGTGTACACACTCAGCATGCAAACACAATTGCACAGATCTACTGAGCTAGCCAAGCAAACAGACAAAGCCACTGGAGCAAGCAGCCACACCCCCACAGACTCAAGCATACAAAATCAAAACTGTATGCAGTTTACAGTCGTGTTGCATCAATGAAAATTAAAATCAGCAAGATCAAACAGTTGAAATAGATTTTTTCAGCTGTTATTGTAATAACAATGCACACAACATATGTGTTGATTTCTCATATAACCAAGGTCCATCCCATGTGCTTGCATTATATTAACTGCAGTTCATCTTTCCGTCTATTTTTTTCCTCCTGATTATTAAAAACCAAACTATGAAGGGACAGACAAAAGACTATAATTCTTTAAAATACCTGCAATCAGCTCACAGTCTGTGTGATCCAATGACATTTCAAAGCACTTGTTAGTTTTAATGAAATGTACTCATTTTTAATCGCATCTTTTCTGGGCATCTGCTGTCCAGGCACAGCTTAGCACTGCTACTGTACTGCAACACACACATGATGCCTGACTTCTATCTCTCTCACACCCACACACGGACACTTGCACATAAAATATTCATTCATGCACACATACACAGAGAGGGCTAAATAGAGAGGGCTAAATCCAGACAGATGAACTACAGAGAAAGTGTGTCTACCCTCTCTTACTCTGAACTGATAATTTACCTTCCTGCATTCATACACTGGTCTAGCTTGCTGCTTTATTTCACATGCTGCTCAGTGGATTCTCATACACCATCTTTTTTTCTCTCAGTTTTTTCCTGGTAGGAAATCTAAAGTTGACCCAGTTATTTGGGAGAATAGATTATCCCCTATACTATAAAGTATTGAATTAAAAGCTATTTTAAGCTTTATTCCCACCTTCACTATTTCTTCAATATCTGCACCATCTGCTCCCTGAATTACAGTGATGAATCCAGCATCATAATCTATGTGTTTGTTTATAAATAAACCAATTCTAATTAAATACTATGAGGTTTCTACAGATGAGCTGTACAAAAGCCACATCCCCTCCCCCTTCTCTGCTGCTCTCTACATCCCTCCCTTGTTCATCCTCTTCCACTGCTGTTGCTAGTCTGTGGAAACCAGTAGAGTCTGAGAGGTGGATCTCCCAGTGTGTTGCTATGGGCAACACACAGTGTTCAAAGGAGAATCATCCCGGAAGTCTAGCTTGCAGACCTTCACACATGTGATAGAATATGACCTATTTTATGTGAGTGAAAAGGGATCATTCACTCTGAAGCTTGTGTAGTGTGCTGCATATACACTCTTCTACATCACTATTTTTCAAGTCCAAAGCACAATAAGCCAGTCAAATAAAAGCTAGCAAAAATGCATACTGATTGCTATTCAGTCCTGGAATAAAGTCAGATTCTTGCTGAAGCAACCCCACCTGACTGGCTGCACATTGTGATGCACTGCACACCCGCCTCAGGCTCTCTCTGCTCCTCTCTGTTTTAGCTCCAGCAGTTCATGGCCCACTGAATCACCTCAACAGCATCAGCGAGCACAGACCTCAAGAAATCTCCCAGCCAATCGCTCACTTTAAATCCATGCAACATCTCTTATAGGCAGGATAGATATATAGATGTAATTAAAAAAATAATGTGCATCACAAAGCTCACAGTTTATCTAAATCTGGGCATAAATACATATGAAACACAATAGTATGTGTTTTTCAAGAAACAGAATATTTTGCAGAAAGCCAGATGCAGTAGCTCAAATATTGAAAATTTAAAAAAAAAATTGATAAACCTTTAACACTAACACTAAGAGCAACCTTTCCTGTATATATTTGTTTCAAATCAGACTTGATGTTTTCAGAATAAGTGAAAACAGAAGGTCAGTGGTTTCTGATGTGAAACATTTTTAAGAATGGAGTCTAATTTTTTTTTCTTACTTTACTACTCCACAGTGGAATACATTTCATTACATACAGCAACATATTTTGTTTATGACTAATTTGAGCTAAGAATAAGAAGTTAAGAATACACAACAGTAAAGTAATAAAAATAAAGGCTTTTGTATATTCTTGAGATGGATTAGATGTTGAACTTTAAAAGTAGAGAATTAAGGTATAGAAGCGACCTACGAGCTGCTGTTAAATTTGGTTATCAGTGAACAATCTGGAATGTGTGAGAACCTACAATACAGCCATGTGTAAACCAGAAACTAAACCCAGCAGTCTCATCAACATACAATCTGCTCATTTCACACAGGGATTAAATTCATGAGCCTATCAATTTCTGTCCATTAGGTTATTCACACTGTTTCATCTCTCATTAGCATTAATACCATAACTGCCTTGAAAAAAAGTTCTATTTCTTACCTCTTCAGATGGACGTCTCCTATCAGGGAGCACAAGTGTATTTGCATGACTTCCTGGCACTATAGTAGATCCTATACTCATTCTGGGTCCAACTAGCATGTACCGCTTTTCTCCTGATCTGTACTGGATGCTGTGACACAGTGTCCCATCATAATTAGTCTCTGGCAGATATTTAGAAGTATAGTCTGTGGATTTCGAGCACTGCATTGCAATCAGCACAATGATGCTGATGAGAAAAAGCACAGACACTGAGCCCAAAGTTATCATGAGGTAAAAAGTCACATTACTGTCCTCATCATCTTTTGCTGCACTTTTAACATCAGAAGCTGCAAAAGCCTCTTTGGGCTCCACAAGTTTGACAGTCACAGTAGCTGTTGCTGAGAGAGAAACGTTGCCATTGTCTTTGACCAGTATGACCAGTTTATGCTCAGCCTCGTCTGTCTCTGTGAATGAGCGAAGTGTTCTGATCTGTCCTGTGTAGCGGTCCAAACCAAAGAGACTGTGGTCAGTAACTTGCTGCAGTGAAAAGAGCAACCAGCCGTTATATCCTATATCAGCGTCATAGGCTCTGACTTTCGTCACCAAGTGTCCTGCGTTGACGTTGCGGGGAATCTCCTCCACACCTTCAGCAGAGCCGTTGGAGCTGAGTGGATACAGGATGACTGGAGCGTTGTCGTTCTGATCCAGGATGAACACTTTGACTGTGACGTTGCTGCTGAGTGACGGAGTTCCAGAATCTGAGGCAACAACTTGGAACTGGAAAGTTTTCAGCGTTTCAAAGTCAAAGCTTTTCAGTGCCACAATCTCCCCATTTTCAGAATTTATGTTTAGAAAAGATGTAAATTTT
>VOQJ01024959.1:0-12576 GCA_015052665.1 Apistogramma diplotaenia | reverse complement strand
GACACATCCTCCATCAGCATACAAAGTAAGTGATCACACTGCTTTTCTCTATATAATACCTCAGTACAGTGTGCACACATATTTTTAGTTTTCACAAACCAAAAAGTGAAGCTTAAAAGGTAAAGTAAAGTAAAGTAATAAAGCCTTATTTACATATATCTCAAATAAACTGCTTATTTGATGAAATTGTTGATTCTGTAGTGATTCCACAAGAAACTCAAGTAACAACACGTCTTCTTTTATTGCAGCAGACCAAAACACTTTGACCTCGTCTCCTCCTGCTTCTGTGAAATTCACAACTCACAAAATCACGATAGACACAACTACTGGTAAGATTTTTACAAGTTAATTAAAATACTTAGATCAGTTGCCACATCAAAAGGAGCCAGTTGAGGTGGTTCGGGCATCTGACTAGGATGCCTCCTGGGCGCCTTGTGGGTGAGGTGTTCCCTGCATGTCCTACCGGGAGGCGGCCCCGGGGCAGACCCAGGACACGCTGGAGAGATTATATCTCTCGGCTGGCCTGGGAACGCCTTGGAGTCCCTCCGGATGAACTGGTGGAGGTGGCTTGGGAGAGGGAGGTCTGGGCTTTTCTGCTTAGGCTGCTGCCCCTGCGACCCGGCCCCAGATAAGCGGAAGATGATGGATGTATGTATGTATGGATGGATCAGTTGCTGTGATGTTATTTATTCATTTTTTATCTTTGGGGCATATTCATTATTTACAGTAGGTCTTACTACTAAAGAGTAAATTAACAAAGCAAACACAACACCATCTTGTTTCATTTCAGCTAAAACAAACACTCTGACCTCATCTCCTTCTGCCTCTCTGAAATTCACAACTCACAGACTCACAACAGACACAAGTACGGGTAAGACTTTACAAGTTAACTAAAATGTCTGCGTCAATGGATATTCTTTTTAAATATTACTTATAAGAGCCTGTATGTTATTATGAACACTTTGCTTCTTTTAAGACAGTAAAATACATTGTAGAGGTTCCTTTGGTTTGTTCAGTAAATGTCTTCCTTATTTTATTTTGAAAAGCTGGAAGTGACTCTGACACTTGCTTGTGGTCTGTGTTTTTTTTTCTAGAAAAAAATTCTATTACATTTCTAGGACTTGTAGTTTCAACTGGTTTTGGTGTTTTTGTGGGCATCATCTCACTGGGAGTGACTCTTGTCTGTATGAAAAGAAGACGTGGTAAGGACACAAACAATTCCTTTTGTCATGTAAAGCCTGAAACCTGAAGCAAATGTACAGACATTCTTTACTTAAGTGAAAGTACATTATGTCTGTGTTAAAAATTCTTTAGTTAAAAGTTGAAATACTTATTCAAATTCTTTACTCAAGTAACAATAAAAAGCTGTAAAATGTATTCAGAGTAAGTAAGTAAAAAGTAGCTCTTTGGAGGACGTTTCTACCAGATATTTTTTTGTAAAGCTACTTAAACCTGCTATAATATTATAATAAAATGGTATAAACTGAGAATACAAACATTATTCCAACTTAAATTCTAACGTTTGTACTCAGCTTGAAACTGTTGCCTACATTGTAGAGGGCGGCGCTGCCTCCACACATAAATAAATGTTAGTACAGTCAGTGGGATTCAGCAGATGGGGGGAACTTAAAGATCAGTTGTGGTGGCTCAGTTTTTCACAATATGAAAAAAACTCAAGTTCACATCATATCCAGATCAATATATGATTTTTTAATAATGAGGACATAACATGTTGTCACACATAAGCCACAGACCAGCTCCACTCTGTTCTTGTTCATAAATGAATTAATTGCTTCCCTCCATCCTTTACTACAGTTTCCCACAATTGTCTCATTCCTCATTTGGACTCAACATTATTACCTGAGGCTTCAGCTGCTCTGTACCAACACCCTGTACCTCATTATTGCTACACATCAGCTAACACATCATACTGTTAAAAAAGTCTTGACATTTGATTAGATCAGCATTTTTTCTTCATAGCTGTCACTCTGTTCATGTCACATTTACTTTGATTGGATTTGTTTCTGTTTAATCACTTGTGTTATTATGTTTCATAGGGTTTCCATGAGAGTTGTTTTCTCCTCTGTTCTCTGTTGTTTGTATTGAGCTTTGTTGTGCCTTCTGTTGTAGGCGACATTTCACATACAAGAAATATTGATCGAGAAAGAAGGGTAATGAATTGTTAAAATGAACATTCACATGCATGTCATTCATGTCACTTATCCTGCTCTGCATTTCTCCTCCGCTCTTATCAAACAAGTTATCTTCAAATAATAATGAAGTCTGCAATATGGTCAACTTTGTCCATGATGTCACAGCGAAAGGTAAGCTGCTGCAGAGTTCTTGTGAAAACAGAATTCCTTTTTTTGTTTTTCAAATGTAAGAACTTTTTAGGTTTTCTACAGTTATATAACAGAAAATTATATAATTTACTGAAACAAACATCATGATTGTTTGTGAATATTAGAAGGGTATATTACAAGCAAGATAAACATAATCAGACTAAAAAGAACTAAAAAAAATTCAGCTGAAACTGAAGTCATTGTACTTGGAATTTAAAAAAACATGGTTTCTAACAAGATACTCTGAGCAGCATTACCTTGACCTCCAGCAACACTGAGGGATCTTGGAGTCATTTTTGACCAGGACATGTCCTACAAATTACATATTAAACAAATATAATAATATTTTTGCATTTGTGCAATATTTCCAAAGTTATAAACATCCTGTTTCAGAGTGATTCTGAAAAACTAGTTCATGTACTTATTACTACTGGATTACTGTAATTCATTATTATCAGGCTGTGCGAAAAACTCCCTAAAAGCCTTCAGCTGACAGGGACTAGAAGAGCATATTTCTCCCTGATTGGCTTCTCTTCATTGACTCCAAGTTAAATAGTGAATATAATTTAAAATCCTTCCTCTCACATTCAAAGTCTTAAATAATCAGGCCCCATCTTATCTTTAGGACCTTAAAGGCCTTCACTCTCAGTCTGCTGGCTTTCTTGTGGTTGCTAGGATACTTAAGAGTAGAATGGGAGGCAGAACCTTCAGCTTTCAGGCCCCTCTTCTGTGAAACCAGCTCCCAGTTTGGATTCAAGAAACAGGAACCCTCTTTTTTTTTTTTTAGATTTGGCTTAAAACTTAAATTTCTGAAAAAGCTTATAGTTAGGGCTGGATCAGGTGACCCTGAACTCTCCCTTAATTATGTTGCAAAAGGCCAAGGCTGCCTGGGATTCCCATAATGAGTGTTTCTTCTTCACTCACCTCTTTTCACTCTTTGTGTGTTAATATATCACTCTGCATTTAATTATTTGTTAGAATGAATCTCTGGCTCTGTTACACAGCACGTCTTTTAGCAATGTCTTCCTCCCTTCATCCCCAACCAGTCACAGTAGATGACTCCCCCTCACTGAGCGTGGTTCTGTCGGTGGTTAAAACCCACTGTGAGATAATATCCACTTTCTTTTTTAACCCCAGGCTTCCTGCCTCAGGCTTACTTAAAAAGAAACATTTGATATCACATTTGACTCTTCTTCTATACAGAATAGATTGATTAAACACCACTCCAGAGACATTATCAGTGGAACAGGTGATACAGAGCTGTGAAAAAAAAATAGATAGATAGATCTGCATTACCGTCTGAATATGAATTAATGCAAGTTCCGGTTTACACTGCTATAACTTTACATTTGGGCTGCATTCACCGCTGTTAAGCTCTACAGGTTGTAAATGCCAAATGTTGTAAGAACAACAACATGGTTCTTCCAGCTAATTTTAAAATAAAACTCCAAATGTAGCCTGGTCTGGTCCAAGTTATGTGTTCAGCACAAGTTATCATAGAGATCTGATTTTAAATGAGCCCCTTTCATGTCACTAAAAACTCTCACTTTACATTTAATTTTTCTCGTTAACTTATTACTCTTTCTCCTTTGTACACCTCTTTAGACCTTATACTCTTTTATTTATGTATAGTTTTTGGTGTGTAGAAGTACTTACCTAATGGTAACCTTATGTCTTAGAGCGTGGACCTGTCATACCTGCAGAATCTGATGAACTGAGCAGTCAGAAGTCTGAAACTGATGATGTAAGAGGCACATGTATTGAATGTATTTGCTACATAGAAGCTACAAATGCAAATAACTTTCTATATTTTCTTTCTAGTCTGACATAAATCACACCTATTCCACCATCCGTGAGGAGCTGAACGTGACACCTTCACCCATGATAGACATGGCATACTGGTCTCTACAGCAACACTGAAGTACATTAAAAGTATTTTACTGGCAAAGAAAAGAAGATACAGGACGAATAAATGGCCATTACAAATTCAAAACTTACCCCTGATACTCATCTCCAGCCAATCCACCCTTTGGCAGGCCAAACAATTCAAAAGCTTAATGAAACAAGACACCACCTGCCTAATCAATCTGCGACATCCAAACAGGAGCTGCTGCACAGAGGAGTGGCTTGCATGCACTCCCCAGTCCAATATGTGCATGTTGTCCAACACGGTTGTGCACGCGCTCCAACTTGGTTGTCTATGGAACATAGAATGAACTGAGTACAATATTTAACTGTGTCGTGACATCTCAGTTTAGATTTCATGATTCATTTTATTCATTAAACTTTCACCTGTGGCCACAAGTGAGTGAAAATAATGGAAAAATAAAGATAGCAGATTTGTTTTTATCGTCAAAACATTTGGAGAAATACATACAAGACTGATATACAGTATAATGCTAACAATATAATATGAAATGCTTCTAGCTTTTCATTGGAGCAAGTGTTCTTTTTCAAAGAAATTGTACAGATCCTGTTTATTTTTACATTTAGTAGCATTCACTCTGTCTGCGCCATTTACCATGAACAAGGTTCTTATCACTTTTCATTAAATTATATTTACCAACTTCTGTGACCAAACTAAAAGTTTTTAAAAAGTTCTATTCAGGTCAAAATAACATACTATAACATATGACAGTAAAACTAACAGACAAAGAGTTCCCATCATATTCTATGTCGTCTTCCGCATCAGTAGCTGCTGTCAAAGGGAAGTGTAAATATAAAGTGTAAAGTAAAAGTATTTCCAGTTTGAAAAGCTCTGCGCTACTGAGTGGGTCATGTGACACGACATGGCCAGCTGGCTGCCCAGTGGCTCACATGCTTAGAAATCCAGTGTCTTGTTTTTGTGCACATTTCTGTTAGATAATAACAACAAGATAATAAATGGTTAAATACCATTATTCACATAATTATATTAAATAAAAAGACCAATGTAAACCCATGCGACTCAACAGCAGGTGGTGCCAAAATGTAGGAGTTCCTGTATGAGGAAAGAACGTTTTGTTTTACCTGGACTCTCATATTTCACTAATGAGTTACCCCAGTTAAAGCCCTAACCACAACTGACCCTAAAATCCCATTACCAAACTTCCTCAGGTCATAGTGGGACCAAAAACAGTAAACATGGGCAGTGGGATGGGAGGATAACATCTCTGAGTTAAGTCAAGATTCTTATAATTTATTAAATAAAGTTATGAGTTATTAAAAATGCAAAGGATTAAACATTACTGAGAGTCCTTCTATTAGTCATCATGAGAATGATCACAATCTCCTGGCTGAGGCCCCAGCCCCCCATCAAGGAGCTTTAATACTTGGAAAGCATAACTACGAGATTGTAACTACTTCACATTTAAGAGAAAGTTCATTTATGATTGCTTTTTGAATTACTACTACTGTCCTGTCCTGGTTTTCATAATGTATAATCTCTGGATTCTTTAGGTTTCTTGATGAATGTTGTCATTTGTTTGGTTATTTTTCTCGTCCTTCCTGCTCCTTATGCTTTGTCAATTTAGTAGTGATTTAGTTGTGTAGTGGAGCTATATATTTTAACCTTAATTTGAACCTTATAGATAAACACATTTATGTCAAATGTAAAATACACATATTTGTACTCCCTTTGAAATAAGGTATGTGATGTGTTATATTAATGATCAGTAGAAAATATGGATGTGTGTCAGTTATTTGCATCTCAACTACACTTAATTGAATGAAAGCAATTTATTTGCTGCAAACATACAGAGATGTGATTCCTAATCATCAAACTCATCTTAAATTAGAAAAAAAGTAAAGCAGTTCAAGTGTAATAAAAATGTCAAGTGTGGGCAAGTCAGACTTTTAGATAGACAAGTATGAACCATCCTTGGTCAGTAAATCCTGACCATATGGTCTACCACACCAGGCAAGACCCCCAGGCGCAGGCTGTGCCCCTGAGACAATCTGCTGCATAACACCAAGGTTCAAGATGGGAGCAGGCAGGGCATGCATCAAATGCCATAACCAAGTGGCCGACATAGTATACAGGAACATCTGTGCCGAGTAGGACCTGGAATTCCTGAGATCAAAATGGGATACGCCCCCACAGGTGGTTAAGAATGACAGAGGTAAGGTCCTTTGAGACTTTCAGATACAGACAGACAAACTGGTGCTGCATAACCAACCATACATAGTAATGGTGGACAAGCAGAGGAAGAAGGCCGATTGATAGATGTACCAAGCAATGCCAAGATCAAGAAGAAAGAACACAAGAAGCTCGATAAATACCAAAGGCTGAGAGAAGAGCTAGAGGGGATGTGGAAAGTAAACTGGGAGAGGGGCTCCAACAGATTCCTGGAATGACATCTGAGACCTCCGTCCCGAAGAGCGTAGTCCTGGGAACAGCTAAGACACTGCGCAGGACCCTCAAGCTCCAAGGCCTCTGGTAGAGGACTTTGAGACTGGCCACAGGGCGAGTGGGGAATTAGATTTTATGTTTTATAACTAAGTTATAAAATTTAAAATGATAAAAGACCATAATACACAAGTGTCACTTGCAAGCATGTTTAGTTTATATCAAAAAGTGCCCACTTGTCCACAATCTGGGCGTTGCTATCACGATATTTTTTAATCAGAGGTCACAAGCAGCAGATCTGTCTGTTAACCCAATGACATTGCAAATGTCCCTGCAGGTTTCACCTCTGCTTAATTGTCTGTTTTCCTCTAAATTGGACCATAATTAAAAAACAAAAAACATCATATATCATATATGAATTCCTTATACCCAATCAAAACAAAAAGATTTTTGGGGATGTAAAGTTGTTTTAGTTGATTTTTTTGAACAGGCCTGTTAATCAGTTTTATGTGGCTCCCCACTGCACTTAAGGCAGTAAAAAATGCTCAGTTTCGACTCCCCCCATGTTCTTCAAAGGTTTATAAATCAGAAAATATTCAGTATCAAGAAAAAAATTTGCAGTGTTTGATGAAATAGCCAGTTGAGAGCCGGACAGGATGAGAACTTGTTTAGACTTAACAGATTTTAAATAAGATAAGCTAGATAGATAAGATTTATTGTTGTCATTGCATATGAAGTACACAGCACATAGTATACAGACAGGGACAGTACACAGTACTCTGATACTCCTTTGTACTTTCTGTTGTTTTTGTACAAAGAGAAAGCATTTTTCCACCATCCTCTTTCACCTGGTATAATGACATAAACATATGAATTTCAACTAACATGACAGAAAATGACAGAAAATATTTCCTTTGCATTCATTATCTGTTTGTAGAGTTATTATAAATGACTTTAACGTGACTAAAAATGGCTGTAAATTTCAGCAAGGTCGTCACCATGACTGTGCTAACAGCTTACAACACGGGCAGGTGCTAGGCAGTAATGGAAATAACTAAATTAAATTGTGTTTTTAGTCAAACCTAGTCAACACATGTATAACAAACACATAAAGCAATAATAATACAGAGCAGTCTGTCCCCCGGTTCTAAATATAGCTCATGATGGGTGCACAGGAAGACTGTATGTGGTTCTGAGGCCTGATGAATACTCGTTTTTGTTTGCTGATGTTCACTTTGGTTTCCTGAGCTGAAGTGAATGTGTTCCTTCCACATGATCATCACATGTATCAGGTGTCTTTGGATGTGCTCTTGTTAGCTGCAGTATTCAGCTTCATCATGACTGGACGCTTGTTGTTTGTCATCCTCATGTGTAAGTCAAACTTATCAAATCTTATCTATCAAATGTATTAAAACCATAACTAAGTGTACTGTGTTGCTGGTTGTGTAATACCACCTCCTGTATTGTTGTCTCCATGATTTATTAGCAAAAAAGAAACAGGATCAAATTTCTTTAAGTGGGTTCTTTTTTTCTGTTTTTGAACTTGTGTGAAGTTGAATTTGTATGTGTGCATTACATTAACAGATATTAATAGTTGATTTTTTCTATTTATTGTGAAGTCATTATTGATTGATTTTAACTAATTGTTTCATAAACAGATTCTTTTCATGAGCTCAAAGCAAAAGGTCAGTCCAAGAACTTATTTATTTTCATGGTTATTTCAATGTATAATATATATTTTTACATTTATATGCAACTTTTCAGCTCTTCTTTCACCTAAACTGGCTCTGAGTACATCAGAGATCACAGAGACAGACTCAGTCACACTGAAGTGTGAGGCTCCATCCTTTGTTTCTGTGTCTAAGTGTTATTTCTACACGTCGGGTGGAGGAACAATCACAGCGTCCTCCTGCATGGAGAGAAAAACAGGAAGGGAACTGCTGGAAATATCAAACCTTAAATCACCCGCGGAAGTTAAACTGCACTGCTTTTACTCCGACCAGCCTGGACAGTTATATTCACCAAACAGTGACATAAGTTCCATCAACATACAAAGTGAGTGACTTCACTGCTGTTTACTAATGATATATTGATTCAGAAACAAACATTTGCAATATATACGGTCACATCCACAGAGGAAGTGTTTTCATGAAGCATTTTAATTCAGCCCCTGCATGGAGCCACAGGGCTATAGCACATGAAAGATTTTATCACGAGAAGCGTTTGGATAACTAAAATATGACTTTGAACTTGTGAAAACATGTCCTTTGTGAACATTTTTTTCAGCTCCTCTTCCACCTAAACTCATCATCAGTCGTCTGCTGATCACAGAAAGTGACTCAGTCACATTGAACTGTGAGACTCCATCTTCGGTTTCTATATCTCAGTGTTATTTCTACATTTTGAGTGGAAGAAGAGTCAGCAAAAACCCATGCCTGACAAAACTGACAGGAAGTGAACTGCTGAACGCGGCTGGTCTCAGATCACCTACTGAAGTTAAAATAAACTGTTATTACACGATGCAGCCTGGAAAGGCAAAGTCTCCACCCAGCAAAGTGTCCTCCATTAAAATACAAAGTGAGTCGCTGTCATTTCCATCTTATATATAGATGCAGTTAACGCAACAGAAAATGTAATTTTTATATTTCAATTGTATTTTTAGATACATATAAACAAGATGGAAGAACAACAGATTTAACTACCTTTATTCCCAGAGAAACACCATCAGCAGACAGAAGTGATAAAGGTATCATTCATGCTGGTTTTATGAATCTTTTTGATGTTGGTATAGTTATTATTTGGCGTAATAATGAACCTGAATGAATGAATGTATCTTCTTTTAGTCCCAGGTGAGAGACATATGTAGGTAAAACCACCAGTCATGATATCAGCTAATAATTTGAGTTTCAAAAGTACTACGAAATAAGTAGCTTGAGTTTTATTTATATAGTATACCAAATAAAATGTATCTGCTCTATGGTGGACTGTGAACATGTGTTCACCAAGTACCAGAATATGGAAAACTACCCAAACTACAATCCTTAGAGTCACCAACATGGAAAATCCTAAAATTCTTCTAAATGTGTCCTTAATAGATTCAGCAGTTCCCGCCATTAAAAGTACATCATTACCTGTAAACCCAGAGAGAAAAGCAGCAGGTGAACAATACTTTCCTCCGTCTATAAAGTATTGTACAGTACATCATTAATATGAAAACTGTATCATGTGTAACATTGTGCATTGTTACAGTTTGTTGCATCATTTGTATATATAATATTTCAAAGTAGCCTAAACATCCTTTCAGTGTGTTAAAAATAATGACTTCATTTACCATGATCACACATAGTCATTGTCTGTGTTGTTCTCTGCATTATTATTGTTATATAGCTGTTCTTGAACATGGTAAATGATGTCCGTTAACTTTGTGTGATTGCAAGTGAAGCTGTCTTCTGTTGTTTGAAAACAGAAACACTGAAGCTGCTGGTGGTTTTTGCTGGTTGTGGAGTAGCTGTGGGTGTCTCCTTACTGGTGTTTGCACTTGTGAGGACACAGCGAAGAACTGGTGGGAAATGTTGATTTATTTGTTTCAGTAAAGCCTGAAAATGTTGTTTTTTATACTTACATTTCAATTTGACAAGTTGTTACAACTGTAAAATTTTGTTTGCATTCCTAAAGTTATCACCCCTCACCCCCCCCCCCCCCCACACACACACAAAGTGTAGATTGTGGGAAATATTTGATTAAAGTTAACTTTGTTCAGTTTAGTGTAACCTCACATAACAAACAGATGAAAAAAAAAGGACGCACTCTTTCAGTTCTTTCAACAAATAATCTGAGCATATGACACTGTGTCGTTAATTATTTAACAAGAAGTAAACCACTGTCATGAACATTTACAGTAACATGCTAACTGAGGCCTGCAGAGTCTGAGATTGAGGTCGAGTAGGCAAGTTCAACAGAACTTCTATGAGAAACAATTTGGTTGACCAACTCTAAGTTTAAGTTTTGCTAATACAGCACCTTAAATTTCCATAAATTTTTTTAAAATCCCCCTACAAGCATAAATTTTGTGTCATACTGATGTTGCGAATAAAAGATTTTTCTGGATGCCCACTTTGGATGATTAAAAACTAAATTAAAACACAAAAACTTCAAATAACGACTGGAGATGAGCAAGACTTCAAAGATTTATTGTGCACAAGGTTAGACAAAGCAGAAAGCTGAAGCGCCTCCCAGGAGATTAGCTTTTAGCTGTTGAGATGACAGAGAGTCAAGGTGCAATGAAAAAAAGCGCACCGGCCTCACATCCCTGGACAGTTATACGTTTTCTCCTCGGTTTCATCTCCGCCCCTTTTCATCACCTTGCAGGCTTAGTTACATGGAATACATCCCAAAACAACAGATCATGTTTCTTCCGCTCACAGATCACATGGCTGGACCAGGATGTTACAGAGGCACTTTTTAATCTTTTTAATTACAAACAAGGCCCTCCACACTAGTTCACATCCATTTCTGACATTAACAAGATATATCATATTAGCACAGGTGGCCAGCAAGTCCAGCACAAAGACAAAATTGTAGCATCATCATGTGAATGGAAAGTTGCAGAAACTCTTCAAGGAGGCAACTTCAGCTTACACTTCATCCCACATTTTTAATCAAAATACATTGAAAGATGTGTGCTTGTTATAATATCTAGTAGTGCTCTTTTCAAAGGTGCAGTGACTTATTTATTTTTAAGTAATAAATCTCCGACAATACAGCTCAACCCTTAAATTCAGCTATAATTTTTTTTAAATTCATTTATTCTGATACACTTTTGACCCTAAACAGGATAAGTGGAACAGAATCGATGGATGATGGAAGACGTCCTGATTTTCCAGCTTCTATTTTTAGAGATAGTTGGTCTTCACAGCACTCTGCTTGCCTTTCTGTACGTCAACACGAGCCTCTGGTTAACACAGACCCAAATGCTCCAAAACTGCAAAACTTCCAAAATGTCTGCTTGTGAAGACGTCACACTTGCAGATGATCAAGTGTGAAGTGCAATTCTTAATTACTATGGAAGCAGTATGATCATACAGCAGGTAAAACAGTTGAGATCAACAGTTCACACAAGACCCAAGAATAAAATCAAAAGCAGACCACATTGTATGGAGGAAGAGTCATAGCCATACTTAGTCATTGTTATATTTAACAGTTTCAGTGTGTGATGAAAAACATACTGTAATACTTCAACAGTGCAGTGTTATTAACAACTCCCCACAGTGTGTTCCACTTTTTAAACTTGTGTTTTTAAATCTGTTGTAGATGGCGTAATGAACAAACAGCATCTTGGAGACATGGTAATATATATATCTGATTTGTTATTTGTGATATTGTCTGTAATGAGGATAATGAGGATAATGAATGTCAGGGCTTTTAAACCTTTAGTAAATTTGCACTTCACCATATTAATGAGTGAAGTCAAAATCTTTACGAATACCATTTTGTATTTATATGTATGCATAGCTTATGTTTGGTCTTAGATGACTTTGGGAATATTAAAAATGACAATAATGAAGGAGATATAATGAGTTTTCTTGGCATTGTTTTGTCTTCTGAATGGATACTTTCACACCTTCAACTCGTTTGCTTAAATCATTTGCAGGATGATCAAACCTACAGTATTGTCATCTATAATTTCAGGAACATTGCATCCAAAGGTGAGCAGCATTTCTCTTTTCACTAACTTGATTGTTGAGGTTGTTTCAGACCATAAGGTTATTAAATAACACTAATTTAAATGTTAATTTGGAATAAACTGAATGAATGGAATACTTTATGAAAAATATCTTGGTGGGCTTTTCCTTATGAGTTGCAGGTCCTGATGAACAGCATGAACATGAACGTCAAAATAATTAAGTG
>VOQJ01024950.1:0-12045 GCA_015052665.1 Apistogramma diplotaenia | reverse complement strand
TTTGAAAAAAATAAAAAAAAAAATTTTAAGGTAATTATTTTTTGTTTAAAAAAAAAAAAAAAAAAAAGCAGGCTCAGTGGTTCACACTTGGGAAAAATAACAGAAATCAGAATCAGCCAAAAAAATTGCAATTGGTGCATCTAAAAAAAATCACACCACACACACACACGCATATTATATATATATACATATGGGATTTTCGTGAAGTTAAACCATAATTCCGTCTTATTATTATAATCTTGTATATTCTGTTGTAGGTGCTGATTTATGCTGCGTCACTGAATATAATGCCATGTCAATATTATGCTTGTGCTGTTGGCACCTTATTTCAATACACTAACACTTCAAATTAGGCAGCCAGACAGTAACTCACTGGATTAAAAGAAAGGAAAATATCCTTCATTTACCTTTAAATGCTGCCACCTGCAAGGATCAATACAACATACTTCTGTATTTTTTTCTAGCTTGTCAGAAATATCATTATCACCAATTTTCTTGAAATATCATGACATAATTTTTAGGATATATTGCCCAACGCCTAGTACTGAGGCTTGATCTGTTACCTGCTTCTGTATACAAATACTTGAAGCTCTTGACAGTAAAAGATAAGTGAATACATTGAGCCATGATGTTAACTGTTTGGAGTCTGGGACCATGGAAACTAAATGAAATTTATCTCATCAAGTCCACATCAAGATGAGGTCTGTTTCTAAATGCCAAATGAAAACATACAGTTGATCTAAAAAAATTATTAATCACATTTATTGCTTCTTTGTGTAATTTATTAGCTTTGTACTGACTCATTTCTTTTCACTGCGAGAGGAAAGTGTATCATCCTCTATGGGAGGTCTGTGGTGCAGCAGAGGGTGAGACGCTAAATGATACACTGGGTAAAATATGAATTCTACTTTATCTTACAATTATTATTACCAATTTTCTTTATCTATTTGTTTATTTATTGTTTGCCGTAAACCTTTATCTGTTGGGTCATAAATGCATACAGTTTTACTACATCCTTTACTTGTGAAGCGTGTCCAGTCTTGTTACTGATTGTCCCACTAATAATATATTGTGTTAGTATATTGTGTGGATAAACAAAGAATTCTTGTTTTACACGCTACACAACTATTGTTATGTATCATTAACTGTCTTGCCATGTATCAAATTATTGCCCATTTGCTGTATTATAATAGTGTAATTGATTGCGAATGATTCAGTGAGGACCCACTCTGTGGTGTCACTGAGCATACAGAACACTTTATGCGTTTGTGCTGTTCTCGGTTCTCACTTTAGAAAAGGTTAAAAAGGGCACGAGCACTGTTGGATGCAGAGTGCAGCAGAACAAAATCCAGTATGAAGATTTAAGCAAAAACCTACAGTATATCTGGAACACATGACAGCTAACAGCCTCTGTTTAACACCTCTATTTGCCAGGTAAATTAAGGAGTTAAGAACATACAAGAATAGTTCAATTTTTAGACAGAAGAGTGCAATGCTATTCTGTTTTCACACTTTGCTAGTCCCCCTACTGTTGTGAGGCTGTGAAAGACTGTTGTGCAGGAGCATAACATCTGGTGTATGTGGCAAAGACAAGTCATGATAATTACAATTACTAAAAATGTGTGTAGGGGAGTGCAAAAAAATGCACAAAGAAGAGACATGTTAACAACTCGTAATATGCAATTTCATCCAGAAACAACATTTCTAGGATAAACGTCAGCTGCAGTTTTTTCTCTAACTCATTACCTAGTAAAATACAGTTTGCTCATTAGTAGTAGTATAATACAAAGCTTATTAATTAAATTACAATCCGGTCTTTGAGTTAATTCGTTTAATCAAAAGGCGATAGGTCAGAAATCTTACAGAGCACACAAAATAAAGAAAATGGCATTTACAGGTTGACACATCGCACATGTACCTCAGCAATCTAGATGATTTATTTTAAGTGAAAAACGAAATTAGTGAACAGGATTGTTTAAATGTAAAAGAACTCTTAGGCGCTCACTTTTTAGGAGCCATGGTTTAATACATCCTGTGTTTTCTGGTGGCTGAATCCTATAACACCACGTATTAAAGACAAGAGGTAGCGTATGGCCTAGTCAGGTCATCCATCTGTCACAGGGATAACGCATCTAAACAAACACTTGTGGATCATTTGCAGGTTGCGTAAGCTGTATTTCCCTTATGCTGTAAAGGGAGTCTGATATAAACAAGGGGATTGCATTTAAACTCCAAGCTTTGATTTGACATTCTGACAGGCTGGCAGGCATGCTAACCCATTAACAGAGGTGGCAAAAGTACTGATATTCTGTACTTAAGTAGAAGTACAAGTACTTCTGTTAAAACATACTTTGGTGAAAGTTGAAGTACTGGTTCAACTTCTTTACCTAAGTAAAAGTAAAAAAAAGTACAGGCTCTGAAATGTACTCACATTAAGAAAGTATCAGGTTGTATAAATGTTGGATTCAGTGAGTGAAGCTCATCAGCAGCAGCTTTGATTCAAACTCATCTCTGCTACACTTCCTGTAACTGAGCATGAACACAGCCTCTGTGCACCAACACAGAGCTTTACTGTAAGTACAGTACAGCAAACTGACCTGTTTATCAGCACTAAACTGCGGTAATTTCATGGAATCTTTAAATTACACAAAGTTAGTGTACCTCAGTTTGTTCTGAGTTCTTCCCTTTAAATCGAACCTCTCTGCTTCCTCTCCTCCTCTTCCTCCATCTCTGAGTGAACTTCTCTCTCTTTTCTCTCCCTGGAAACACAGCAGCTGTTCTTTGTGTGTTTGTGTGTGCTGATATTTGTTGAGCATTTAGAAACATTGCATTTAAAATTACCTGCAACACGTTACTGCCTTTATTTTAGCTCCTCTTCAGCAGAGCTAGCTAACATGCTGCAGACTCGGACTGGCCCCGTTAGCCCTGATTATAGCGCTCTAAATGATATAGAAATTAAATAGTTTTGCATTTTTAATTTCTTTATATGCGATAAGTGATGGAGGACACGCCAGTATGATTGTCTCTTATGTGTTATCGTTCCTCCATATAGGCTGAGACCGTTTGATGTTTGACGAGGCAGTGACCGGAAATGCAAACTTCTCTTAGGGGTGTTTTTGGAACTGAGGTTATATTTAGAGAAGAAGCAGTCAGCTGGTATTCTGTCTATAATGGAGTGGCCAGGGGAATCACAAATTAAAAGCTAGAATGTCAAAGGCTGTGATTGCTGTATCTTTGAAGGATGAAATTTTCATCAGTCAAAATTAATTTTCATAACCTTGACAATATTTTCTATTCACTCCGTATCTCATTGGATGAATACAGGTTATTATAGAATATGAATTTTTTTGGCTGACCGGAAACTTTTGAGGTAGTCTGTGACTAAACCTGTTCATTAACTGTGGGATTAAACAAAGACATGCAGTGCTCCAGATCAACTTGCATATAAAGGAAGCCAGAAACTCAGGTTTACACTCAAATAACTATTTTAAAACTCTCTTGCTATTATGATTAACGGAGCAGAGGATGCTGGAGCTCAAGGTCAAAAAATAAAGTGGTCTTTTAGAACTGTTATTCATGTCCAAAAATATAACAAATGCCAAAGGAAACTCAAAGTGTAAGCACAGGGGGAAGAAATAGTCCAAAGTATGAAGACACAGCAGGAACAAATGTTGACTAAACTGACAAGAGCCAAAGGGTATACTATGAAATAAGTTCAACTGAGTCAGGCTTTACTTTGCATTAGCTGGCTAAACAAAACCTTAAATCCGACTTGGAGATAACAGGTATTACAACAGTGATTATCAACTTTCTTTGTTAAGCCAGGCTTTCCACAGCAGGCTCTGTGCATGCTCACATAAAAGTAGGTGTTTGACACATTATTCTCTTCTTCTGCATAAAATGGATCAATTCAGCAACACCTACTCCAATCTGAGACAATAGCAGAGCATTATCATAACAATAAAATGCAACACTGGAACTGCAAACAAGTAAGATCCCAGAGTAATCCTGCAGAAAATTATCAATAGTGTAACATCATCACAAGCTCACAGAGCATTAAAATGAGTACATTAAGTCAAAATATTTATTTTGTACACTCAGTGCAGCTGTTTATTTCTAACCCAATATTCCTATCACATTGTACATCTGTATAATGACAATAAAGGCATTCTATTCTATTTTATATTCTAAGATCTGTATCTGAATCTTTAAACATTACAGGCCTATATTTAAACATTACAGGTTACTTTGTGTGTTCAGGTTAGATGCTGTCCCATAGCCAAAAAAAAGACATGGAAATCACTTCAGTTTGTGACCAGATCAAAGTGAAATGTATATAATAATAATAGTGTTACAGGTGATGAATAGCCTACAAATGTAGTCTGTGTTCAGTTAGCTGAAGTTAAAGTCATGCAAGAAAAAGTGTTGGTAGCAGATTAGCATGAAGCATAAGAAAAAAATAAAATAACATTTCTGCCACCAGCCAAATACATTCCAGTGACAATGCAATGCATAGTTTGTGCCATATATTTACTGCTGGGCTTCATTCAGCGGTGTTATTAAAGGTACAACTTAACAAGTTGCATGTATAAAACATATTCCTTCAGCAGAGAATCTATATTCAAGTCAGTTCAACAGTCACCTCAAGGCACTTGATATTGTACTGTACAGACCCTACATTAATACAGAGAACCCCAACAATCAAAATGACCTCCAATGAACAAGTACTTGGCAAAAGTAGGAAGGAAAACTCCCTTTTAACAGGAAGAAACCTCTGGCAGAACCAGGTTCAGGGAGGGGCAACCATCTGCTACAGCTGGTTGGGGGTGAGGGGAAAGAGACAAGACAAAAGGCATGCTGTGAAAGAGAGCCAGAGATTAATACATAACTAATGATTAAATACAGCATGGTGTATAAACAGAGAAAGCGTGAAAAGGCGTGATTGAAGAAGAAACACTCAGTGCATCATGGGAAACCCCCAGCAGCCTAGGCTTATTGCAGCATAACTAATGGATGGTTCAGGGTCACCTGATCCAGCCCTAACTATAAGGTTTATCAATTTTTAAAGTACAGAGGATGTCTGTCTCCTAAATCCAAACTGGTAGCTGGTTCGACAGAAGAGGGGCCTGAAAGCTGAAGGCTCTGCCTCCCATTTTACTTTTAAATACTCTAGGAACCACAAGTAAGCCAGCAGTCTGAGAGGGAAGTGCTCTATTTGGGGGGAGGGTATGATAATATGTGGTCTTTATGATAAGTTGGGGCCTGATTGTTCAAGATTTTATGTGTGAGGAAAAGGATTTTAAATTCATTTCTGGATTTTACAGGGAGCCAATGAAGAGAAGCCAATATGGGACAAATATTCTCCCTCTTTCTAGTCCCTGTCAATACAGCTGCGAATGGACTCAAAGGTAAAGGGGTTTAGATCTGGAGAGAGTACTTTTTGCACAGAAAATAACAGTAACCTGAAGAATTTGTTCAATTGGATTTATTGAAAGCACCAGTGAACTCAAGGCTGCTGATAAACAACAAGAGCAGCCTGACCCAAACAATATCTGCCTATCTAAAATTCGGCTACCCTAAAGTCGACCTTGTCGGCTATAAAAAGCTCTCCAGGGGAGTGTGCACAAATGCTCTTCACCCCCTCCTCTCTGTGATCTGTGGTGACTGGATCTGGTGAACCTTGGACCGCGGAGTTAACATCAACAGACTTTTATCAGTAGCTGTTTAGGCAGGAGGCAAGCCCTGGCCCTACAATATCCCAGCCTTGCCTCTCCCCCCGACCCTGCCCTTCCTAACTGCTATCCATGCTTTTTTTGGGCAATGCTTTGGCTAAGGTGGTTTTTGGAACCCTGTGTGGGGTGCCTCTTTGGGGCAAAGCACAGGATGATTTTGTTTTCCTTTTGTGTGTGGTGTTGACTTTTTGCAACCACATTATGCGTTCATCATACAAACTGACCACATTAAAAAAAAGAATACCACCTTTTTTGGTATTAAAAACTCTGACTTTAAGGTTGACATAGCTTAATAACCCATTAAATGAATAAATAGCAGACCTTTCTGGCTTAAGAAAACCAAAGAGACAAGGAAAGACCACACTACAAATACACAAGACTGATTACTAATGAGAAACAGGAGAGAGTGGAACACAGGTAAACACAACAGGGAAGGGCAGGAAACAAACTAACACAGGACACACAAAAACAAACAAACAAAAATGACCCTTCAATATAAGCTGCTCCCAACCACAACCACATAAAACAGGAATTAGCCAAAAAGGTAATAGATATGAACAAGTAGACTCAATGAGAAAGGATACTGTGTCACAGAAGGAGATTGCTTTTATTAGTAATAATGGTAATGATAATATGCACATGAATATAAGAACCAAAACCTCAGATAACTAAGAGTTCAGAAACTCCAAGATTAACACAAAACCCAAGGACCATAACACATGTGGTGCTGGTGACCCTGTGCCTGCTACCACGGAGACACGATGCCAGTCGACTAAGTGCTCCTAATACTATAAGCTGTAAACAGACTGACAAAAACAAGCTCTAATTTTGTTAATTTTGTTAATGTATGGTATGGTTCTTCTCATTAGCTCATCAGTACATATATGTACTATGTAAAACACAGTTTAAGCTGGCTTTAACTTTGTTGCTGTTACTACTGTAAGAACTCACAACTTATATAGAAATTTGTTTTTCCTAAATGGACTAGTTCTTATATAGTGCTTTTCTACTCTTTCTGAACACTCAGAGTGCTTATGCAACACATTTCCATTCACACCACATTCACACAAGCACTTCCATATGAACCTAACTAAGTGCTTATTGTCTAACATTCACACTCCAATACATGCACCAGATTTCACTGGGGGTTCAGTATCTTGTCCAAGGATACTTTGGCATGTAGCCTGGAGCACCCAGGAATCGAACCGCCAACCTTCCGATTGGTAGCTGGTAGGTTACCAGAGATCATGTACAGTAAATACCTCAGACTGAGGAAAGATTATGCAACAGAGAAAAGAGTCTGAGCTACATATAAAGATTCTGGGAGAGAAAGCGTCACAATCTCACAATCTTGGTAGGTAATCCTGACAGTCTATCCATAAATCAACTGTAGCACTAGCTTAACCCCGGTGCTCTGAAAACCGAGTGAGGTATCTCACTTTGGGAAGTGCCCTCTGGCGTGACCAGTCACTGAATCTCCACTTCCACCACATCTGTCTTAGACAGACCTATCGTTTCAAGGACATGGGATCTCCCAACCTCCTTAATAATTACCTCTGACCCCTGACTGGGCAGTATCCAAGCATTTTTCCATGTTCCCATGTGAGTAATGCAGTGAGAATCCTCACTCAGATTTTAGAGAACAAGAGTTACGCTAATAACCAAACATTACTTTCAGAGTGTGTGCCACTATGGGGCAGCTGTAGGTAGACTCCCTAACCTTAGGCACAAACTACCTGACTATAGTTGTGGAGAAACTGCAGACAGGAAATGTGCATTGATAAAGCATACAACTCAATTATCCTTTTCACTGATGCCAAAACCATTAATCGGACAGTGAGACTGCCTTCAAGTCAACACACTCTTAATGCTCAAAAGATGGCTCTGAGAGCACCTTTACAACCAGGAGGGAACAATGGGCTTAACAGTAGGAGTCAGCCTGTGGGCCCCCTTCATAAACCTCCTTATCAGAGAAAGTTGACCAATTGAGGGAGTATCAAAACCAACATGACAGGCCAAAATTTCTGCTAAATACACTTAAATAATGGAAATTCTGTTCCCTTATCTAGCAAATCCTGATAGAAGCATTACACATTTGGAACAGAACACTGATAAGGAATTATATTCCTAGCTTTGCACCATCTATCAAATACATGCCAACTGCCATCAAAAAGTGAGCAGTGGAAAGAGCCCTTGCACTCTGAATAGTCTTAATCACCCTCAGAGGGAGACCAGACTCATTTACATTCAGCCTTTCATGTAGAAGTCCTAGAGAGCTAACCGCTCCTGATGCAGATGAAAAGTCTATCCGTATGCCTGTGACAGTGGTTCCCTGTCCAAAGGCAATAGCCATGGCTGGCTGCGGCACAGGCAAGCTAGCTCCACCATCCATGGCTTGCTGGGCCAGTAAGCTATTAAAATCAGAGACAGTTGCCGCACCCTGCTCAGTACCGTTGGTATGAGGCTGAGGAGAGGAAACGCATACAGCAGCACTTTTGGCCATCTATAGATACCTGAACCTGTCCCATAGCTGGTGGACTATTTTGGGATTGAGTCTCCACTCCTTGTAGATTCCCTCTGGAGAGCAAATCAGCTCCTGTGTTCAACACACTAGGAACGTGTGTCATGCATAATGACTGAAGGTGCTTGAAGCTCCACATAATCAGGTTGTGAGCCAGCCTGTGTAACATCACAGAGGGGGACATCAACGGTGAACACTTTGTGGTCTCACCATGATGAAGAGCAGCCAGACATTCTGGGGAAATTTCACATGCTGAGATAAAATCTTACATGTAGCCAATGGGAGAACACCCAATGCTGAAAATCCTACATCCTTAACAGTTCCTGGGGGCCAATAGGCTACTGAAGATATCGCCCCCATTAAATACAAGCATGCTCTCAATGAAACTAATTTGCACTTGCGAAACAGAGTGAGGTGCTGTCAAAATTTCTCCACATGACCTGGCAACTGAAAGGACAGAAAGGAGAGAAACATTTGAGGTCTAGTCTATATTCTAAGTGGGAGATAGCACATTCTTAACTTTGTGAAGAGATAGTCATAGGGACTCTTCCCCTGAGATGGTCAGTCCACTAAGAGGATCCAGTGGTAGCCCTAATCACTAATGTTCAGCTTTGACAGATAGTGTTAACTACACAAATACAAAACACAAGGTACCTGGTGTGCTAGTTTTATAAAAATGGAAGTATGTAACGACATGACAACCGCTGCTAGAGCAATATATTCTTGTGACAAAAATATATAATTACAAGGTAATAAAAGTTATTTTCGAAACCAGAAACACCCACATTCATGGACTACTTTGACAGCTGTATCAGCGAACAGTTATGTGGATATTCATGGCTGAGAACCATTGAGGAGCTCTTGTGATCTTCACAGGGAAGAAAGCAAAAAAACCTGGTTTGGGGCCAGGGGCTATTTTAAGGGAAGTCAGGAGACCCCGTGTTCTTAAAGATTCTGACTTGATTAGTTGTAAGGGTGTAGAAATTTAGTAGTTGATTATTTCCTAATCTTACTTGATTCTTACTGCAGATCTTTTACCCCCCCACCCCCACCCCCACCGCCTGAGACATTCTGGTTGTTGTTGCAGGGTTTTCAAAATTTCATCTACTTTCTGTATTTGGAACATCTTTGTTGGTTCTGCAACATTCTTTCTGTATTTGATCGTATTTGTCGGTTATAACTCAAAGATGAAGTCCTAGTCCTAGTCCTGAGATCTGACAGCTGCTTTAATAGAAGGAAATACATCTCAAGGTACAGTAATCTGACCACTGGTCAAGAAGGAGTTAAAATGGTAAGTGGCAAAATATTTTCAAATTATACAAGTTAGAGATATCCCATTGTATACATTAATAAGTGGTATTACTGGTTATTAAGAACGTGTCGCTGATAAAGTGACGCTGTCCTCTAATAATTTGCTCTCTGTGAACTCAATATTTGGTTCATTTCCTGCCTTTTTTGAATACATAATTTCTTTCTTCCTGCCCTCATAACAGTGGAGGTCATAGTGGAATACAAAGCAGAAAGGTTTCTCTTCAGCTCAAACCTGAAGCTCTGCTTTTCATTTGAGATATAAAGTATGCACTTTTTAAGGAATCTTCATACTTCTTTTTAATTCCACTTATTCTTAACATTCTCAACTCCTGGGTGTATTAAACTTGGAAAACCATATTACCTGCAATATCTGAAATTACTTCAGACTGAGTAAAGCTTTTGCAACAGAGAAAAGAACACGAGGAGAATAAAAACTCGAGGAAACTAATGCTTCAGAATCTTGGAAAGTATTCGTGTCAGTCTACCTGTCTGCTGTAGGTGCATCACATCTCTTTATATGTTTTAATCTCTCTGTCCTCCGCGACATACATGATGTAATATATATTAACCAAACTGCATTTTCACACAGAGAAAATAACACTGAGAGTTTGTAAAGATCCCGGTGGATGATTTGGCAACTTGGGATGCATCAGACACCGACTTAACTGACAAGACTGTAAGCCCCAAAGTTTGATTGCCAAAGAATGAAATTGTATCCAAACAGGGCTTGTGGTCAAATTAAGCAGCCAGCTGAAACACAAAGTAAAAATAGACATCTGTGCTTCTTAATTAACTGTGTGATGTGCATATGGTCAGTCACAATCTGTGAAAATATATTCATGCATTCTTTCTCTCCATGATAACTTTACGGTCAATAGTATTGACTTCAAAATCTTTGAGTCTACTCACTGTTCTTTTTTACGGTCTTTTATCTTTGCAAACCTGCCTTAGTGAAGAACACTTTTTCCATTAAAAACGAGGCAAGAGAAGTGAAGCAACAAGTAGTTCAAGAGTTCTTTTCTATGTTTTGTATTTTTTAAAAGAATGTGGTTCATAAGCCTAGCCAGTGTAGGGAATTGGTGCCTGGGGGATCCTGGTAGCCTAAAAAATCCTGCTGAGATGTTTTTCTAAGGGCTTTTATTTTTTCACAGAATGAAAGACAGTATTTCCAGATTTGAAATATAAGCTGCAAAAAACACACTTTGTGGCTAAATGTATTTGAAAAACAGTGACTCATCAACAATGTGTTATTTAACAGTTGATTAATTATTAAGTAGCAGCTGAGAACAGTTGGACTAAAACCCCCGAAGGACAATGAAGAGTAAGACAATAACAGATTGACACACAGAGAGAGAAAAGAGAAGCCTTGATAATAAGCAATAAAAAGCTGCCAAAAGGACAAGTGGTCGAACATAAAAAAGAAAATAGAAAATAAGTAAAATGTTATTAGTGTCTGTGTGTGTCTAGATTTATTAACAAACTACAGTACTGTACAAAAGTCTCGAATCACCCTCATTCTTTTATGTTTGCTGGGGAAACGGGAAATGGGTGCAGTGAGTTACTGAAACGTTCAAACATACATGGAAATACAGCATGTGAGGCACAAACAGACAGCTATAATGAGCTTCAAAGTCAATATTTGGTATGACCGCTTTTATTCTTCGACATAGCCTGAACTCTCTCAGGTAAGATTTCGTGTAATTTCTTTAAGTTGTCTTCAGGAATATTTCTCTGGGCTACTTGAATAGATGTTGACTGATTTTTTTTTTGTTCTCTGTTATCAGATATACCTGGTCTAGACAGTTATTTTTATGTCTGCCACTTCTTTTGTCCTCCAGTTTTCTCAGATTTCTTTAAGGATACACCACACATCATGTCGAGATATTCCAAACTTTCACTTAATATTCTTTGGAAAGCAGCTGACAGGTACTGGCAGGCCAAGCGGAACGCGGCTCGGGCAGTGGCTGAAGCAAAAACTCAGGTGTGGGAGGAGTTTGGTGAGGCCATAGAAAAAGACTTTGGAACGGCCTCAAAGCAATTCTGGCAAACCGTCAGACGACTCAGGCGGGGAAAGCAGTGTTCTACTGACACGGTCTATAGTGCGGATGGGGCGCTTCTGACTTCAACTGAGGCTATAGTCAGGCGGTGGAAGGAATACTTTGAGGACCTCCTTAATCCCACTGACATGCCTTCTGTAGTGGAAGCAGAGTCTGAGGACGAAGGAGATGGGTTGCCCATTACTGGGGGTGAGGTCACTGAGGTGGTTAGACAACTCCTTGGTGGCAGGGCCCCTGGGGTGGATGAGATCCGTCCCGAGTTCCTGAAGGCTCTGGATGTTGTAGGGCTGTCTTGGTTGACACATCTCTGCAACATAGCGTGGAGATCTGGGGCGGTGCCAGTGGATTGGCAGACCGGGGTGGTGGTCCCCATCTTTAAGAAGGGAGACCGGAGGGTGTGTTCCAACTATCGAGGAATCACACT
>VOQJ01024945.1:0-14652 GCA_015052665.1 Apistogramma diplotaenia | reverse complement strand
GTGTGTCCATTAGAATGCAGAGTGTGTTCTCTTGTGTGAGTCACCCTCGCTCCCACTTCCCACCCACCCACCTCACACCATCACCACCAGCAGCATCTAACTGCAGTCACCGCCCAAAATTACGCCTCTGACTTCACAGCGGCCAACTGAGGATTCTGTTTCTACGGCAACATGCTCCAGATTCCTCCCCCTCTCATCTCTAGCATCCCTCCCTCCAATCTTCTAACCCCCCTACCCCACACCACCCTTCCCAGCACAGATCACGTGGCTTTCAGGAAGGCTTCTCCAACCTCCCCTTTATTGTTATTAACCCTCTCCTGACTGGGCCACTGCCAGAGGCTCTCAGCAGCAGGCTGGCTGCCTCTTTGCTTCTCAGGGGTTTCAAAGGGAAATCTGACATGTCTCTAATCTCCCTAAAAGATCAAAGCATTGCTTGGGCTAAATGTTGGATTAGCATATTTTAGAACCTAAATGAATGAGTCACTATGTTTCCATCCAGTTTACAATAGTGATCTCCGAGTTTAAAGAAGCTATATTTAGATGAAAGTGTCAATCCCACACTGCTCCCCGCTGTAAACAATCTGACCATCATCAAAGAACAAGTTAGCACCTAACTAGCAAACATAGTGAGCATGAAGCTGTTAAATAGCCAGGAATTTCACACAAAGTTGGTGGAGACCAAAGACGGAACCAACAGAGAGTGAATATTGGACTGAGATGATTCAGGTGGCCACATGACTCCAACAGGAAGGTCAGTGCTGCTGGATGTGTTCACTACATAAAGACTGGGACTGTCAGTGTTGTAGGAAGTTATGGCAATAACAATATGTTGTTCACAGTACACAGTAATCTAAAGCAGTTTAATTTAGCAGTACTGCTAGTCAGACTTGCATTACTGAAATTCTTCAGGAATCTGCACGACCAGCAGATAGAAAATCTAACATTTTTGCTGCACACTTGCTGCAATCAGCTGACTTCAGTTTGTGTAGAGCAACAGGAAGAATGATTAAGCAACCTGCAACTTTTGAGGAGTTTAAGTCAGAACCCTACATTCATTTTTATTTGCATAAAGTGTTCCCAGGCCACAAGTAACGACCCACTGCTGCTAACATGACATTGATGCTGCTTTCCATTTAAAGTAGGATGGCAGGAAAAACCGAGTTCTGGGTCACAATTTACCATTTTTAACTTTCAACTTAAAATGAAATCTCATGACTTTTCCTACAGTGCCTGAGAGCTGACTTAAGGTTAAAAGAGGGTTTGGAGCATCATAAGATTATGAAGGTGCTTGAGCTACCATTTTAGTCCCACATATGCACGCTTTCCTTGCTTTCTGTGCTTATTGCATTACACACAAACTGTTTTGCAATATGCAGTTTTTTAGCTTTTTGTTAAGTGTTAATTAATGTTACAGTATTAATATTGATCATTGTAAATGATAGCTTATATATTTTTAATATAATAGTGAGGACAGTATTTAAAGCATGTAAAGCTGCTTCCATATTGGAAGGGATTCACTCCATTGGATATTACACCTGCTCGCTTGGGCTTCATTTGCCTATGCAACCCTCCAATGTATCTACTACCAAGTTACATGTCAATCATTGGTATCCTACACTCTCACTGGTAGTCGCTTCAGTAGCGTGCATGGAAACTGAGAAAAGCCCACTTCACTTTGCAAGTGTTTATTTAGCTCGTAGTCAGTGAACGCCGCGTCATTCACGTTCTGTATCACTGCGAATCGCCTCCAGAGTGGCTGTAGCATGATGGGTATACATGGTTTTAACATAAATCCCAACAGTTCCAAAATTTTTTGCAATTTTCACTTCCTGTATAGTTAAATCGTTCTGGCTGTTAATGTTTTCATGTCTTATGTTATTGAGTGGGTTCAACTTATGAAAGGCGTCAAACATGCTTCCTTTTATAGGGTTTTGAAATGGAAAGAAGAGCCATGGCATCCGACAGTGATCTCACCTGAATGTTGCCTCATTGGCTCCTCCCCCTTAGGAGACGTGTTGGGTTGGAAAGGTGTGTGTTTGTGTGCACACGTCCGAGCACGCGCATGTGTGAATGGATGGACTTCATGAATGAAAACTGTTTTTCCTGAGCTGCAATGGAGACTCCCCCCACCCTCCCTTACCCCACCCATCAATACTTGTTGGTGCCAATCTTAATGAATCCCATCGCAGACAATGTGGATGAAGCTGATTAATGATGGCATTGTTTAATATCAACCTCCCCCAACAAGCAGGAAGAAGACACTGCTGTGCACATTGGCACAGGTGGGTGTAAGCACTAAAATACAGATGCACACCTTTCTTCATTAGAAAGCTCCAAAAATGTCTGCTGTTGGCTTCCAGTCAACACGATGATGAAGGAAAGTGTGAATATCAGCTTTGCTTCTTATGCTCAACTAAATAATAGATTTGAGTGAGCTTTAATGATCGGCCACCTATTCAGCTGTGCATGAGAGAAGGTGACGATGACTAACACCAGGAACTCTCAATGAGGATCCATAAATAGCCTCTCAAATAAACCAGAAGCCACCCTCCCCCCTCATTTTCTAGTCTACATGCAATCACACACACACACACACACATGCACACATACACTCGCATACCCTACCACCTTCTTCCTAACCAGACTTGGGCAATCTGTGTCCACTTGGCACCAGGCCTCCAAAAACATGCTGCATATCCAGTGACAGAGGCATGTATGCGCACGTGCACACACATGACTTTCTGTTAATTCCCTCCTACAGTTTATGATACATGTTGCCAAACAATGCTGCATTTTTACATCATCTTTTTTGGATGGATGCCACAGTGCATTTGTTGTGCAGTCACGCTTTACAAGTTTGACTTTCATTTTTATATATGTATTAAAAGAATCTACATTTTGGATATGTAATTTGACAGGTGACCTAAATTCAGAATCTATTGTGTAATAGCTTTAGAAGTAAATGGGATCACTTTACAAGCTTCTAGTATGAAGGTTTGTATCTAAAGGAATGATACCCCGCGGCATTAATTCTGCTCTTGTTTCTGATGGAGTTTCCACAACAGAAGCAGGAGCTGCAGTGATGGACATCAGAGGCAGCAGTGTTGATCCTTAGAGGCCTGAACATCACTGACGAGGGGCCTTCCTGCAACTACGAGCTGCAATGAATAAATCATGAAGAAAGTTTTAACGAAAAAGATTGAAATAGAAAAAAGAAAAGGCATGTGCTTCTCTATTCAGACCGCCTTAAGACACCGAGAGAAGACGAGCTGTGGATGGGGATAGCATAAAATAGCAAGACTGATTAAAGCTGCTGACTTTTTTTCCCCTTTGGAAGCACAGTTTTTTCTTCATGTGATATTAAATCCAAAATGAAACATTCATAAACCACTTTTTGGCAAGGGTGTTGCAAATGTTCATTTGAGAGAGTAAGCTATGAGGTAGTGCGCCGTCAAATTTAATAAAATAATAGGCATTAATGATTTTACTGCTTAAAATAATGCAATTAAATATTTATAAGTAGTGCAGAGGATCATTTAGTGTTGGGCAGTGATGTTTATTAAATAGTTAATGGGCACAGTATTAGTTTGCTATTGCTCTTGGTCCCCTTTGATGGACACAATTATAAAAGAACTCTTGTTTTCAGTCTTCTTCTTTATTACAAAGCATATTGCAAGCTTAAAAAAAGAAAATATTTCTCATTTTCAACTGGCAAGTTCAGGTAGGCACAGACTGAGAGTGACTCAAAGATGAATAAATGAAAACAGAAGCAATCAGCTCAGATTTCATGAGGGGCATCAAACTGAGCCAACACTGATCTTTTTTTCATCATGATTTCATAAAGCCTTCATTTGCAGGAGGAGAAAGTGGGGAATACGTTGTGTTTGTGTGTTTCTCAGGTCTGCCATGGTTGTCTATGCAGTTAGGATCTCTACTGTATGCAAGCAGCACGATGAGGTCATCGTTATGGATTTAAGCCCAGCATGGGCTTAATCTGGGAGATCAGAGCTGGATTTGGATTTAGCACTCAAAAGGGTCAAGTAGCTACAACCATTGACACTCTCAGTAAAGACAAAGCTCAGACATGGCATCCCCCAGCTGTTTCACCAACCAAATAGTTTTACTCCAGTTGGAGATTCTCCACTATTTACACAAGTTTCTTGGCCTCATGCTTGGCTTGCAGAGTAAAATGGAACTTGGAAGATATAAATTTATGGAAATCAAATCTCATTGTCAATTTCTCTTCAAGAGAAAAAGGGGAAGCACTGCAAGGCTCTAAAGGCTTAGCTGGCAGGTGCTCTTCAATGGGGGCAGATGCGAAGCTCAGTATAAAAAAAAGGGTAACTGAGGCTTTTTGTAAAATAAAAAGTTTATTCTAGGAACAATTTGGCAACAAAAGATTGACAAACACGCTCTTCATCAGGATTTCTCCTTTCTGTGCTTTTAATTTTCTACTATTGTATTTCTATGACTGTTGGGGGAGTTGAAGAAGCACATTCAATTTTATTTCAAATAAAACTTTATTTATATGACACCAAATCACAACAGTCATATGGTCCATTATATTGTAAACCAAAGACCATACAGTGTTTACATGTGCACTGGAAGGCGTTAAAAACACACTGAAAATACTTTATTTAAAGTCGAGACAGGGTCTGATGCACTTGGGGTTCCTCAAACACAAAACTGAGCTTCATGCAAAAAAGAAAAAAAGACTTGTTTAAATGAGATATTTTACTTCATTCAGGTTAATTAAAGTCGCTCAGGGAAACAAATGGCGCTGGGGGACAGTCCCATTTCGACTCTACGTGCGCTGCCCCTCTCCCGGTCTCGCAGAAGTGGGTCAGTGGAGATTGGAGACGATAATAATAATAAAAAGCCTGTCGTCCTTCCTTCGTGTCCCGTCTGTGGCAGACGGAGTCCGCAGATTATGCACCAATTACTCTGTGCTCGGTGCAGAGGGCGTTAATAGGTTTTGAGGGGATTTACATGTCCATCCAAATACCACATGCTTTGGGAATGACATCATTTTGGTCACCTCACACACCGGCCGACCCTCCTCCCTGCTCTAAAGAGGAGCCTCACTCCAGCCGTGTACCTGCGGTTGTCCCGTGTCTCACCGGACTCCGCTCGTCACTCCCGATGTCTCCTCTGATAGGAGCACACCCGCGCTGCCTCCCTCCCACCAGCCTCGCTTCCCTCTCCTCGGTCGTATTTACTACAGCCCTATAAATTCCTGAGGGTGCACATATCGCAGCATCCTCAGAGGGGAAAAGGAGGAGGTGTAGAAACAAGAAAACAAACCAGTTAAGGAAGAATGGAGCCATAGCTGCATTTTCTGTTCATTTTAGAATCAGCGCAGGAGAAAAACGGACCTCCGATAGGAAACCGCTCTGGATGTGGAGAAGGGTGATCGCGGATGCTCAATACACGGACGGAAAAGAAAAAGACAGAAACGACGAAATACTCTAAAGAGGAATAAGCTTCTGCAATCATCAGCGATGGATCGCAGCTGTCGGCGCTGAGGTTTGTCAGATTCGCTTTTGCAGTCGAGGTATTAGGCAGGTGGTCTCTGCGTAACATAACCCATCATGTCCTTATTTAATTGTTTCCCAATATAAAGTGCCATTGACTGTAACTTCAGCGCTGTCAGTGATGCTCCGCTGACGGTCGTAACCGCCGGAGGTGCCAGGAGAGGCAATGATGCGCCTCCGATACATCCACAATGCACTGGCCTGTAACAGCGCAGCTCCTGCAGCTCCTGCAGCTGATACTCCAAACGGAGCAGCACTATTAGGAGGCAGGAGCAGTCGGACGTGACTGATGTGTACACCAGATGTGTCTTACTGGTTGGCTTTTTCTTAGTGCAGAAAATTATAATGAGGATGGTTTTTCCAGACTTTAGGGTTTGTGGTTAGTTTCTTGGGTAATGAAATCTCCAGGCTGCCTGTCTTGTTAGGAGTATCTGCTTAATCTAAGGATAGGGAATGGGTGGTTAGATACAGCTACTGTAAGTTGGCTCATAGCTCAGACATCAGACATACTACTTTTAGTGGGAGTTGTCACAGTAGCCTGATGGTAATTCACTCAATTTTCTTCGACTTGACTGATGAAAACGCGTGAAGTGCATCTCAATCTCATAATGACTGAATGATTCGGAAACGGATTAAATCCGAGCTTGGGATTCAAACAGAAGTGGGCTGTATTGTTCAGCAGCAGCAGCCACTGTTTCCTCTGGTGTTATTGTGGTTTTTAATGTATTGTCTCATCTACTCCAAAAGTGTGTATTCTATACTGCTGCTTCTTGCATATTGGTGCTTCTGTGGGTCTTTATAAAGAACAACATGATAACGTTACTGTGAAGAATTTTAATGCGCCTTCTTGTTTTGCTGAACATGTAAATCCTTTTTGCCGCTCGCCTGTCAGAGGAGTGGTTCACTTCAAGAGGCTCTGACAAGAAATAATGTATTTTCATTCTCCAGCAAGCGTGCATATGCTGCTGTCCTTGGAGAAATGTACAGCTTTGAAGAAGCCTTCAGAATGCTCTCATTATGCTTTAATCTTATGCGTTTTAATATCACACGATGTCGGATGTAAATAAACAGCTGTGACACCATTAGGCCCTAAAAGCAATGCAGTGCTGTGCATGTAATCATGTATTCTGCAGTGTGATGCCTAACAGTGTCTAAGATGGCTTTTGGCCCATTTCCTGAACCATGTTTCACATTTTAGTGTTTTATATCTGCAGATCTCATCTCATTAGCTGATATCAGTCCCTTGACTGCATGCTACCTGAGTGATACGTCTCACCTTCACCTGTATCTACCATACTATGAAATCGATTGCTACTTGTGTTTGAGAAATGCAGGAAAACAGACCACTGATTTGAATATCTTATGTTTATCTTTTATTCTAATGATCAGCTTCATCTTTTTCTTTTGGTGTCTAGTATCTGTGGAGGAGAACAAACACTTTGAAATGCAGTTTGGTTGATGAGAGGCTCAGTGCCTCATCTCTGCAGCTACACTGGACAGACTCGTATCTATGACAACTACATGACAACTTACTATTTTTCTTAAAATGGAGCTAAAGATGACACTCACCCACAGAATTATTAACAACATTCTGAAAGAGTTATTGTAACCTTGATTTCATTTAGAATATTTGATTAAAATTTTTTTCTCTTTGTATGGTCTCTTCAAGACTCCCAGTTCTTCAGTCATTCTGATGACCACAGTCACTCATGGCCCTCGTTCATGAACCTCGCGCCCCATCACCCTCTCTTTCCGGCTTCAACACACCGCTCTCCGATCCGCCTTCCTTTCGCCGCCTCGATGCCGAAACACCCTGCACCCCAGAAATGGACCTGACCCCGACCCAGTGTGTCCTTCGCAACGTCCTCTCCATAGACACCGGAGGTGCTGTGGAGCCGGGGGGCGGAGGAGGAGAGGGACAGACTGCCGGACACAACCAGACACCCTGCGAGGAACAACAGGAGCACTTTGCCAACAGTGTCCTGAAACTCCATGAGCATGATGGTGGTCCTGGAAGGACGGAGGGAGAGGGGCAGGATACGGACAGCAGTGCGGTCAGGAGCCAGGCGGATGATGCCAGGTTACAGTGTCAGTCTACAGGAGGGGGAGGAGGGTTTTTGGAGGGTTTGTTTGGGTGTCTGCGGCCCGTCTGGACAATGATTGGAAAAGCCTACTCCACAGAGCACAAGCACGACCTGGACGGTAAGTCGAACCATCAGATTCGTTTCAGTGTAAATGAATGAACACACAAATACATCTATATACTCACTTTTAGTTTTCCAATAAAAAAGCATCCCCTAACGCCCAATTAAATTTAATGTGGAGCTTTGGTATGCTAATTAAATGATCTTATCTCCCAGTTTAATTACATTAAACAGACAGCAGGTAAATGACTCCCGCAAAGGCCACGTTGTAAACAAACCCTTTCCTGACACGAACGAGATGCAGCCAGGAAAGGAGACTCTATCAAAGCTGCAAAGGGCTTATTTTCCCCTGATAGTTCCCCCATCCTTTTCCTGCTCATGCCCACATCCCACTACCACCCATCCCCAGTGAAACTAGCTCCCTGTGACGCTGTGTTGTTTATGTCTGCAGCCACTACAATAGCGCAGGGCTCCCCTGAGACTCCTCTGCCAAATCTGCCTCATGAATTATGCAAAGCCATGCTCTGACCCTGTGCCTCTCATCTCTATTAACACAAACCTGACACACGTGTACACACACAAGGATGAACGTATACACATTAACACGTCCACAAATGGAAACATTTCATATCTGCTGCTGACATAAATACATATAAACAAAACTTGATCAATTGAGCATCAGATATCAAGCAGAAAGGTGGCAGTTTTATACATCTCCTTGTCTTTATAGCCTTCTGATATTTTATCATCCATTTGACTTCCACATCTCCCCTCTCCTCCCTCCTTTTCCATCCCTCATTGTCTCCCTTCCTCTCCTTTTCATCCTGTGCTGTTATCACTCCCAGCCCATCTGCACCTCGCTGCTCCCCTCCTCTGCGCCATCACAGCCTCACACACACACTGATGAGAGCAAAACGGATATTATAAAAGTGAAATAAATGGAGGCTATGCAACTGAATACCTGGCCACCATATAACAACATCCATTTTTATTATTATTGACTGGAAGGAAAAATATGTATTTGTCAAAAGCTGAAAAATACCTTTTATTGATTCTAAAGAACTGAACATATCTAGTAATGTGCTACATTTCCCCTTATTTTTATATTTTTCTTTTTTCAACTCAAACAAAGAAGACGTATGAAGGGGGAATCAGATGTGTCTTCATGGCTTTATTGCGGAAAATTTGAGGGGCTCATTAGGGGCAGAGCCCACAATCAATCACTGGAGAGCATTAATCATTTATTTCATCCTTATTAATATGATAAATGTGTCTGAATCTTCTTTCCCCGGGTTAAAAACAGCAGCAGAGTAGGCTGTACATCTTCTCTCTATTAACAGTCTGTCTTCATGGACCCCTGCTGACCGGTGGGGAATCCCCCTCCCATCTTTTCTCTTTACGAGTACTGTCCCACCACCTCTCTGTTCACCACACACCCGCTTTTAAGACTCTCAAATTCCCTCCCTCTTCCAGCCCCCTCCTTAGCGTTGGACCCCTGTTTTGCGTCAGCCCCACAATGGCACTAAGCAGGATTTAGGAGGCTGAGGGAGAATTAACCGCAGGAGATTAGAGCTCTGTGTCTGTCTGCCTGCACACTCCAGTCTCAGGTTAAGGTGAGGTTCAACAGCAGAACAAGATATCAGCTGGGGATTCCTTTTGGAGGTTTTACTCTAACAGGTTTAGCCTTTCTGTGTCAGTGACTGTGGCAATGCTGGATGTTTCACAACTAACAGGTTTAGGTTTATATCGAGTCTTTTGGGGATTTTGTTTGTGAGCTATACTGCGAGACTCTACTGACACACAGCAGTGCACACAGCGATAATTAGTAGATGTCATGTTCACCAGGTCTAACGCCTTACTGAGGATGCTAAAAACACCCACCAATAAGAGCCGGTGATGTTGATAGACAGAAAGTTTGGGGATCCCCAATGTGATGAGGATTTATCGCCTTGGAAACCCATTCAGTGGTGATTATAATTGTCTGTTCAGTATTTGCTGAGATTTTAAAGTATATTGAACAACAGCACAAGGAGCCCAATCTGCTGTTTATGAAAAGTCTCGTAGCTGGAAGGTGTCTGATTTTTGTGATGCTGAAAAATCAACAACACTTTCAAGCATCATTTTACAACATAGTTTCATCATTTGACATGACAAAACCAATCTGTAGCAAGTAGAAGTTAGTGAAACCATTCCTTTGTTTAATATCCACCTTTTTTTTCTCCCTTCAGAAGAGTGGGAAGTTCCATTCGAGGAGATTTCGGACCTACAGTGGGTAGGCAGCGGAGCCCAGGGCGCCGTTTTCCTGGGTAAACTGCACGGCCAGGAAGTGGCTGTGAAGAAAGTGCGTAACATAAAAGAAACAGACATCAAGCACCTGCGGAAGCTCAAGCATCCAAACATCATCACCTTCAAGTAAGCAGAAATGATCAATTGGCTTGTTAGATAATGGGAAGACAGAGGCTATCAATAATCTTGACAGTATGGTTGGAATAGTTTTCAGTTGAAGCACTTTAAGTGGTTTAAGTGGGAAAGCTTTATGTGTAAGTAAGACATGCAAACCTGAGCAAAGCCAGCTGGTTGTAACATTTTCAAACTTTCTCAGAGGCATCTGTACCCAGGCTCCTTGTTACTGTATCATCATGGAGTACTGCGCCCAGGGACAGCTGTACGAGGTGCTGAGGGCGGGCAGGAAGATCACTCCGTCCCTGCTCATGGACTGGGCCATGGGTATCGCTGGTGGCATGAACTATCTTCACCTTCACAAAATCATCCACAGAGACCTCAAGTCACCCAAGTGAGTTGTCTGTCAGTTTGTCTGTAGTTTTGTGATTCAAATGGAAATGTCAGAGCCAGTGTAGGTAATTCAGGGCCGGGCAGCTGTTGTGCCATTTTATTTTGTTGTTTACACATATTTCAGTGCCTTGTAGGAGCAGATTCAGCACTACAAAGCGATGAAAAAACCCACTAATGTCCAGATTAAAAGAAAAATAATCAGGAGTGGGTCTTTCTCCTTCCATTATAAATAAGCCACAAACCTCAAGATTCATCCTGTAATTGTTACCGTTCTTAACCCTAACCTCCCAAACCACAGATTCACAACCTCTGCTTTAGACACAACATTAAGTCTTAAAATGTTGCATCACTGACTGATCCAGTAAACTGTTTTTCATGCAGATTCATTTAAACTTGATTAATATGATGTCATTCCAGCATACTGATCACTTACGATGATGCAGTGAAGATCTCTGATTTTGGCACATCTAAGGAGCTCAATGACAAGAGCACTAAGATGTCCTTTGCTGGCACTGTAGCCTGGATGGCCCCTGAGGTCATACGCAATGAACCTGTCTCAGAGAAGGTGGATATTTGGTAGGTGTCATAACCCCTTTGAACTATTGAAATTTTACCATGAAAATTTTCATATCTGTCATCAAATCAACACAGAATCTCATTAGTTGCAGTGTACTATAGTACAGAGCCAATCTATTAGGCATGTAGAATATCTCATTACATGAAACTCTATAGGCTCTGCCCTTTCTGATGGTTGCCCTGTATTAAGCACTGATTTTCTTCCCCTCCGCATTCTTTGCCTCTCTTTCTCCTCTACTATATTCCTCCATCAGTCTTCCACTGTGTCCTGAAAGGAACGCTGGCTAATTTAATAATTGATTTGCCAGATGCTGCAGTGCTCAGGAGAGGCTGGAATAACCTTCCAAGCCTATGGATGGTTTGGCACAGAGCCAGCAGTGCATTAGCGGAGAAGTGAAAATAGGATTAAAAAGCTTTTGATGCAGAAGCAAAATGAAGCCTGGGTGTGTACTGCACAGTTTTGTTTAAATTTATGTAAATCACTTTGTAGTACTCCTTATCACAAAAAGAGTGCCAGTGGAGAGGAGGCGGTTGTTAAGTATTGTCATGTGTCATACATATTCAATTCATTTTGACATAAACACACTGAAGGTGGTGCCACAATACAATTTAATGAGACACAAATAAATCTTTTAATTCAGTTAATTTCAGTGGAAATATGCAGAGACTGCATAATATGTTATTTGTCATAAATGCGTGAACAAAAAAAAATCTAATAATTAAAAAGAACTTTGATGTAACCCTGAGTTTGATTAAATTAATAGCTATAATTCAGACAGATTGTTTTCTTGAGCTTTCAAATTCTTGGTGATTTCAAGTGACACATTTTCTGTGACCTTTAAACCATTAAACCTTGTGTTTAGAAGAATTTTGCACAGGCAGTTCAAGGAACAGTTTTGTTCATGCATTAACAAACAGATGTATTTACTGAATGTTTTAAAAATTGTTCACAAGTGGTGCAACCTCAGACTTTTTATTTTATTTTTTGGAATGGAAATTGGCAGAACAGATGTGCAGTGTTGTTAAATTACTTCATCAATAAAATGGAATAGTTTTCTTCTGTCTTCAAAAATAATTTCTAAGCCAAGAGGAAAATACAAATAGTGCTTTGGAATCATACTTGTTCTATATTAATATAAAGAAACATGAACATAGATATAGAAGGACTCATTTTGAACACCATACACCCATGCAGTCTTACAAGGGATGCTATTGGCACCTTGGATATTGTACATGGTCACCATCGCAACCCAGAGAATCACCAGCTTCTTAGTTACCTTCCCCATGGACCTGGTCTCTTCTTCTTAAAGCAAACTGTAGTGGTACAAAACTAGAGTCAGTTTTCACAACCTTGCATGTTCTCTAATGTTGTGATAGAAATATATTTATTAAGCATGTGACATGAGCTGGGACCTTTAGGGTCCTGCGCAGTGTCTTAGCTGTTCCCAGGACTGCACGCTTCCGGGCAGAGATCTTGGATGTCATTCCAGAAATCTACTGGAGCCATTCTCCCAGTTGTGAGGGGGTCACTGCCTCAAGTGTTCCGATTACCACATGGACCACTGTTACCTTCACCTTCCACATCCTCTCTAGCTCTTCTCTGAGCCCTTGGTATTTATCGAGCTTCTCATGTTCCTTCTTCTTGATGTTGCCATTGCTTGGTATTGCAATGTCTATCACTATGGGTTTCGACCTTTGTTTGTCCACCACTACGATGTCCGGTTGTTTAGCCATCACCAATTTGTCCATCTGTATCTGGAAGTCCCACAGGATCTTTAGCTTAGTCATTCTCGACCGCCCGTGGAAGTGTATCCAGGTCATACTTGGCACAGATGTTCCTGTATACTATGCTGACCACTTGGTTATGGTGTTCCATATCCTGTCTGCTAGCATCTTCCACCCTGCTGTTATGTGCTGGATTGTCTCAATGGCATCTCTGCACAGCTTGAACCTGGTGTGGTAGCCCCCAGCCACTTCTTCTATCTGCTGGTGGTACATGCTGTGCAGAGGCCTGTCCTTCCATGATGGTTCCTGTTCTTTTTCCTCTTCTTTCTTGGGTTTCTGCTAAGCACATGGTCCCTTGAGGCCATCTTCCTGATGTGTTTGTGGCTTTTTGTTGTCTAAAATAGTGGTTCTGACACTCACTAGTCCTTGGACTCCTTCCTTCCACTTAGAGTACAGTCTCAGGGTTCTGGGGGTGAAACCCTCCATGCACAGTGAATAGCTTTCTTGTCTTTATATCTTTGGCTTCTATCTCCTACTTTGGCTATTCCTTAGGACTTTCCTTACTCTCTGCAGGTATTTGGTGGTTGCAACTTTCCTAGCAGCCTCTTCATGGTTCCCATTTGCCTGTGGGATTCCACGCTACTTGTAACCACAATCGATGTCTGCGATGTTGCCTTCTGTTAGTGCAATCCTGTTAGTTCTGACTACCTTCCCTCTCTTTGATACCATCTGATACACTTCTTCAGTCCGAATGACATTCCAGTGTCATTGCTGTAGATCCTAGTGGTGTGGATCACTAAATCGATGTCTCATTCACCCCTGGTATACAGCTTGACATCATCCATGTAGAGGAGGTGGCTGATGGCAGCCAGGTCATGTTTGTAAATGAGAACTGGTTCTCAAACATTTTACCTGGTAAAATAAAGATTAAAAAATTGTTTGCTCCAATACGCAGTCGTCATCATCCAGTCTTGTTCATGATCTGGCTGAGGGGATACAAGCCTATACAGAACAGCAGAGACAATAGAGCATCTCCTTGATAAATCCCGCACTTAATGGTGACTTGTGGCTTGAAGTTGGCCTTTAGAGTTGTTCTCCACATCCCCATTAAGTTTCTGATGAAGGTCCTGTTGATCCTATATAGTTCTAGGCATTCCAGGATCCATGTTTGCAACAATGAGTCATAAGCTTTCTCATCTTGCATGACAGGAGTGTCCATGTTATGATTCGATTCAGAATCAATTCTTGGGGTTCGATTTTTTCCGATTCTTTCAAATCCAAATGATTCTCAATTCAAAACGATTTTCAGGATCTCAGGATCTACTCCAATCTGCTGGCATGAAAGCAGAGTACATTTATAAAGATTTTATAATTTTAAAGGTTTTTTCAACCTATTGCAATAATGTAAACACAAAGGTAAATCCAAGGCAACATGTCTGATTTATTTATGCTTGCACGCATTTTTAAAACTTGTACAAACACAACACAATATCTTAGAGGCTGACACTCAAGCTACTTGAACTTCTCACAGTTATCAGAACACTACATTAAAGTAATAAAACTGTAGTAAAATAAATAAAATTGGTAGGCTGAGGCTAGCTGCCAGAACTTGCCACTTCTTAAATCCTAAATTATACAAAAATACTGCTCTTTCTGAAAAAGCAGCAAATTGCTTCGTACAAGAACTAGGCTTAGGCTAGCTGCCTGTTTCTGAGAACATGCCACTTCCAGAAATTAAACCACTTAACAAATCGCAAAAATTATAAATATATGCAAGTGCTTCCAAAAATAAAAGTGCTGTTACATTAATACAATGGGTAGGCTGAGGTTAGCTGCCAGAACTTCCTCTTCACAGATGAAATAAAACAAAAAATACTGTA
>VOQJ01024944.1:30024-47026 GCA_015052665.1 Apistogramma diplotaenia | reverse complement strand
GTATATATATACAGTATATATATATATATATATATATACTTGCATTTACACCAAACAGCCAAAACATTAAAATAACCTGTTTTTTACTGTATATCTCCCCCTAGTGCCTCCAAAAAAAAAAAAAAAAAAAACCACTGACTCTTAGAGGCATGGATGCAGGTTCTCTGACTCTGTCCTGTGGCAAACTTCGGGTTCTGCAGGTTTCATAGTGTGGGTGGAGCTTTCTTGACTCAATCAGAGTGGGTAAAGTTTGGAGGCCGAGTCAACATTTTCAGCACTCTTTGCAGTCTAACAGGTCACACTGTCCAGCTGGGAGAGGCTGCTGCCCTCGAGGAGTGCTTTTGCCCAGAAGGTGGAAGGGGACGGGTGTCTGCTCTCAAACATTAGAGGAGGTGTGTGACATAACACCCAGATGAATGGCAGCACCCAAGGCTTCAGCAGGATTGGAAGAGATGATGAGTCTTGTTCAGTTCATCTTGCTTTAATGTTACAGCTGACTGGTAGCGTATATGCACACACTCAAATGAGCAGTCAAACCACTATGAAAAACAAGAGTAGTCCCTACATAATTAAACCTAAAGAAAATTTGAGATAATACATGAAGACAGAGACAGTCAGACTCGGACAGCCTGTGTACATAAATGGAACAAAGTGTCCTGGCACAGGACTCAGACTCAGTCGAGGTACTTCAGCTCCAGAAGGGTAAACGGAGTTCATGTGACACTGCAGCTCATTACTGCTCACTCTCCTTAAGCTGATCCAAGTTATTTAGCTGATGCGCTGAATAAGTCCCGACGTCATTAAACGTGATCGTCTGGAAACTGGCAGGCACACCCTGAGAGGAAACAGGCAGTTGTTACTTTGGCATTTTAAGAGAGGACGCATGGCAGATTTTGTTTTTCAAAGACTTCCTGTTAATCATGTGATTGATTCTGGCACAAATGTCATTTAATAAATTTGCAAAATAAAACGGAAGCACAAAAGGCAAATTGCAAAAAATCATTTATATTAAAAAATCTAATTAAAAATCTAATATTAGCTTTAGCAGAATTAACTGATTTGTTTTGCCTACTTGGAAGCATGCTCACATTTACATAGACATTTAATTGCTAAGTCAAGTCAAGCCAAAGTTTATTTCTATAGCACATTTAAAATGACCTCAACTGACCAGGACAAAGGACAGGCCATACAAAATTTACATTATATATGACAGTCAAAAAGTCAACAATAAATAAACACTAAAGTAACTGATAATCAGTATTTTGTATTTAAATGAGATTAAGAAGCTGTTTTATGCGAATGGCATATAGTCAAGAGGAATACAGAACACGTGTGACAAAGGCCAGACAGAAAAGGTACATAGAAAACCTTTTTTGTGCATTTAAAGCACAACAGACACACAGCTGATCAGAAAACACGAGCAGCGAGCCAAGAGGATGAGAACAACTTTGTGGATTCAGGCCAGATCAGCAAGTCTAATAAGGACTGTGATCCAACTACTTCCTCCTCTCAGTGGAAGTTTGAATTAATAAGATAAAAGAGCAGGCCAGTGGGTTTTCCATACGCTGGCTGCAGGTTAGGTCAACCAGGTTTGTAAATCCACTCAAAAACAACAACAGGATATTTTCACAAAGACGTTCAGAGTCATTTCCCACCATCGTCACAGTGGTCAACAAACAGTCTTTAATAACACGCAGAGTAGTTACGCATTATTAAACATAATTTATTAACTACTCAACAAGTATTATCGTAGCAGCAGCAGTTGCAAAGTAAACCTCAAACCTGGCTGGTAAACACAGTGCAGTGTGTTTACCAGCCAGGGGAGAAAGGTAACCTAGAGGTTTAACCACCCGAGGCCAGCAAGGCTAGAATTTCTAAAAGGTGCTAAGAAGCTCTTGAAAAGTTTAGTTCCTGGAGATTTAATAAAAGAGAAGAAGACTAAAGGAAGACAGTGACACTGCTAAGCTCTCTTCGGGAGCACTGAGATGCTGTCTGGCTGTGAGGAATAGTGAGTTTCTCTCAAGATGCCTTTCATTTTTATTGTTTTAAGCACTGAAATAAAACAAGCCTCACCAGAATTGTGGGGCAGTGACTAACCCCAACTCATCAGTCATGTCTGCCATTTTTTCCTACTGTCTGAAATAATATTACAACGGTTCCTGTAAAGTTATATTGGAATCACGACTACAGGGCTGAAACGTCACTAGGACAAAAACTGCAGTTCCTCTAATGGCCTCTTGGCGCTGACTCCAAAAGTGAGTCAATCCCTACATTTCCATGTTAACGTGACATTCACCAATTAAATTAACATGTTTACATCCTCATACACTTAAACAAACTGACAAACTCTGTGTTAGTGGGCAGGAAGGGTGTAATTGGCACAAACATTCCTGACTTTTAAAGGGGAGATTGATTTTTGTCTGGAACCACTTTCAAGTTTTCATACACTGTTTACTTAAGCTTGCAGAAAATAGCTACCCGGTTAATTTTAGAGTCATGATTTGGACTCGTAAAATGCTAAACACATGATACAGAGCTCCATTCTGCAGGGTGCTGAGCTTCACCACATTTCCCGGTGATGACACCAATGCATAGCTAATAGACCATAAACAACCTATACTGTTTATTTCAGGGAGAATAAACTATCAGCATGGCAGATGCTCCATCTGTTAACTAAATGAGGTCAATCACTGTTGTGTGTTATGTACCCGTAGGCTGTGATAGCTGCAGGGAGGCAGGCCGTTGGATGTGCCACAGTCACGTCTCACCCCTGAGCACAAACTGAGCTGCAGGTGGGAGGAAAGTGAGGGGTGAGCTCAATGTGTTACAGCACAAGGGTTAGAAATCTTAGAGAGACAAAGAAGTCAAAGTTAAATTTTGGGGAAAAATATGTATGCAAGCTTATATCTAAATATGATGTCGAGCCCTGCTGTTAAACACGCACCGTTGGTGAGGCCGGGCTGTGTTGGGGCGAATGCACAGAGGGCAGGGAGGTATTATAAGGCTGACATCTGTCCACGGATGCTGAGGAGTGAGGCCACATGCCAGATGCTGGTGTAGATGGAGACTTCATGTTCCTTCCCAGGCTGTTTGACTCGCTCTCCCTGCGTTGGTACTCTATCGGAGACTGAAGTGCTGCAGTAGACGGGAAGAAGTGCTGCATTATTCAGACACACCAAACTCTTAAATCAAGAGTTGTAGGGAAGAGTGACTCAGCTCTGATACCATTAAGGAAGTTCCTCTGAGTCTCTAATATCTGGACCACATCACCGAGCCAAGCCTGCTGTATGTCTGGAGATGATGCATGCATGATGAAGCGCGTCACACTGCTATCAGTCCCCCGGGAAGTCAGCACCAGACAGCATGAATCTTCTTCAGAGTGCTCCTCCACACCCAGGCAGCTTACCTGCAGAACATGACATGCTCATGTTGAACATTAAAAAAAATAAAAATAAAAATGAACTCAAAAGAAAAAAATCATAAAAAATATATCCACACCTTGATGCTGTTTTTAAAGTTGTATCCAGGCAAAGGGAAACCTTTTTTCTTATCAATTGGCTCACTGAAGATGACCAGCTGCTCAAACAGGAAAACCCGTCTCTCCCTCGCTTTGGACAGGAAGCCACTTTCCTGCTCGCTGACAGAGAAGGTATCCTGCTGGAGCAGCTTCCCCTGAGCGGTGATTTTCCCCTGAGCCGCATGCATGTCACAGCCATTGTCAAAGAACATAAGTCAGGCCGGATATGTGTCTTATTTGCGAAACCAAATTTTGAAAATCTTACCTCAAAGCCTTGAAGCCTTCCCACATTCATCATATCATTACACCGTTTTGGCACAAAACACATCACCTCCACCGCCCTCTGAGTCAGATTGATAGAAGTGAAACCATTATTTTAGTGTTCAAATGAAATGTTGAAGCATTTTATTGGAGTTTCCATTCTTTAATGAGCTCGTACCTGCAGTTCAGCCACATCCTTCCCAGCTTTGCTGTAATACTTCAAGAAGTCCTGAAGGTTTGATAAAGAAGTTGTTGTTTGGTCTTTATTTCAGGTCCATGGTGAAATCTCCAATGAATTAACACTTCTATCATTTAATATATTGATAAGTTGGTGTTTCCAAGTAATACTAACATGTAACAGGTGCCATGAAAGTGAATATTCTGTCATTTTAAGTAGCAAACCTTTAGCAGTAGCTGATACTTCATAATCCTCTGAACAGGTTTGATAAGCAGGTCGTTGAGCTGCAGTCGGTGACCCAGCTGTTGCCTTAGATCCTGTCGAGAGACAAAAGGGAAAGAAATGTGAAAAAAAAACACTGACAGACTCAGTATTAATGTTTTAAGCTACAGAAGTAAGCAAACCTCAAAGTAGGTCTCAATGTATTCAGAGACGATGTGCTCGGACTTGGGTTTGTTCTGGCAGTAAACCACATACATGTGAAGACGCCGTTCCTGGAAGTGGAACAGAGATTATGCTCATTTGGTAATTATTCCAAATGATGTGTGTGAAGAAGGGATGAACAGAGCAAGAACTGCACCTTGGTTTCCTCTTAGATTCGCAGTGAATCCCTTCAGAGATTTTATATCAGAGCAGAAAACGTGCCTCATTAAACAGTTTCAGTGCTTCAGCGCTTGTTTAAATTACCGTGGTTGAATAAGACACACTACAGTGAGCTAAAGAAATAAAGAAGCTGGGCCAGAAAAGCTGCAGCAAATCAAAATGACTTTCATTAGTTTTTCTATTAGTTTATGCTGTTTATTTTCCAGCTGTAACACGGCCATGCTGATACTCAACTGTAAAGTGCCAATAAAAGCATTCCCCATCCTTTGAGTTTTTCCATGTTTTGATGTTTTATAACACAGAATCAAGGGTCTCAATAAAAGTCAACTTGCTTTGTGTTTAATGTTGCTGCGCCGTTTGCATGAAATCTGTTTTCACTTTGACATCAAATAATCTGTTCTTCCAAAGATTAGAGTAAAGAAACTAAGAAAAAAGGAACTCTTTATAGAGCTCAGAGAGGTGCAAATCCATCTCCTTTTTACACACAGCATAGTCTCACTGGAAGTGCCTTTGACACTGATTTCTGGCTTTGAGAGCTCTTTAGTCAAACCAGAGTGGTTCTAAGTCGTGTTATTTACCAGCTGTCACCTGCAGTCAACTGATCTACAAAAAGAAAGCACATCTGCACAGCAGCGGGCTGAGGCTTTACACCACTGGGGGCTGAGAGGACCAAACCTTCAGCCTAACTGAGCAGATTCAGAGGAAAAGAGAAAAAAAAAAAGAAATGTCTCATGCACACGTCTCTCACTGATCTTTAGGCTCACGTGTTTGATGAAGAGCCGGGCCAGGCTGTCTGGATCACCCACACATTTCTCCAACTCTCCCAGGAAATAACTGTATGATACGAAGCACAGAAGGTCAGGCAGAAAACAGCCATCGAGCCAACCAAATATGTACACACACACACACACACACACACACTCAGAGGCAGGAAACAAACAGCAACAGGGAACATGACACATGCTCAACCATTATGAAACATGAAAAGCTTGGAGAAAATGTGTTAACTGTGAGAGGCCGTTCAATTTCAGAGGAACTCGGGAGGGGGGGGGGGCACAGGGGAGATACATTTCTGACTCACTCCTTATGCCAGTCATAGATCTGGTGGATGTTTCCGAACACAATCCTGTCCTTCCCTCTCAGGTCCTCAGGAACTCCCTGATTACCCATCGTTGCCATGTAACCCTATGCAAAAAAAAAACAAAAAACAAAAAACAAACAACCTCAGCAACAACATTATTTGTAATGCAAATGAAGGAATCTCACTTGCTGTTTATATAAATACCATATTAAAGTGAGGCATACCTGCACTATGAGTCCAAGATCTTCAACATACAACCTTTCTGTCTCTATCAGCTCTGTCAGCACATATCTGAAAGGCAGACAGTATAAAAGCCAGGGCAAGCATTTCACCTTTATTAATCAAAAGGAATTTTTTTAAATCATCCAACGACAACATCAAGAAAGCACAACAACCTATGTTAAATCTGTGACTGGCCAGGGTGGACACTGCTTCCTGCCTTTTGACAGCCTGAAGGCTATTGTGGTTGTTCATTTTTACACTTGCAGCCCAACATAGAGAACCTATCCCAGTGTTAAAGTTAGCAGAAGCCTTAAACAAGCATTCTTTTTAACAGCCAGCAGGGGGCGACTCTTCAGTTATTAGACATCTGTGAGAAAATAGAACTCAGCAAACACTTTGTTGATTATTTTATGTGCTCAGATGCAAGTTTTTGAAGTCATATTGAATAAAACATTAAGTTCATTATGGGATTATGCGATTATGGATTATACTGGCCGTGTTCATCTCTTAATCACTGGCAAATAAAAATTTGGTGGCTCTGTCCATTTTTTTATACAGTCTATGCACTCTTCATACAAAAAGCTTACGTGTACCTTTCAACATGTCGGAGTATTTATTTATTGTAATGTTTAACACTTACATGCTCTTCTCTAAGGCAATGTTTCTCTCTTCTTCGCTGTCCACTGTAGCAGAACACTGGCTGGTTGAGTCATCAGTTACAGTACAGCTGTCCTCCCGTTGGAGAGTGGTGACACTTTGACTCTAAAGCACACAAGTAAACATTACATATTTTGGCATTACTGTCACATTAAGTATTAAATTCAATAAGAGAGATCAGTCGAAGTGCTCAGGATAACTATGAAATGCAGAGGAGACATGTAACTCAGAGTAATGCCCAGGTAAATATACTGCATTTTCCATGAACGTTTGCACATATTTCCCATTGTCCTACCAAAATATAAAAACACGAGGGGTGCCTCAAGCCTTTTGCATGGTGCTTTATGTATTTTTAATTAAGCAGTATTGAAGTGCATGTTAATCTGTATGCTAGTTAAAAATTCTGAATGCTTCTTCCCCCACTGACACAGTGCCGTAGAGCGATCCACCCACACACACTAAAATCATTATGCTTCATCCACAGCACATCCAGTCAGCAGTCTCCACAGGGAATGCATCTGCAGGGTAATTCTAAGTAACCTGAGAATAATAAGCACTTTTTCTGTACCGCTGAGGAGACTGTTGGACAGACAGCAAGGTTAATAATGAGCAGTTTGTCAAGTTATATACTGTAACTGATATCTTGGTAACTGACCAATGCACGGAAAGTTGTTATATAACAAACATCACTCCTCAGCTAAAAGCATTCTAATCTAATGTGAACTTAACTGGAAGCCTCCTGATTTACTGCCTCAGCTCATTTTATCTGCTGCTCTGGTGCACTAGATTCGATTACTTTGTAGAATTAGAACACGTTGTAAAGTTTGGAGGTTGATTGAAATTTTTGGCTCCTGATTGTCAGGGCATCCCTGGACCAGAGGGATGCTCTGTTCTGGTGTAACTTTGTGTTGTGCTGTCAGATAGTTGGTAATGCTCTGAGTTTGGGAAGCAGCTCAGTGGCTTCTTCAACTAACAGTTCAAATCTCTAAAGTGTCCAAATTAGTAAAAGGAAAACCAACAAAGCCACACATGTACTAACGAAATCCCTTCAGCTCTGCCTCTATATATTTTGCATTTTGCTAAATCTTGATTTGAAAAGTAAATGAATCTTTCAGTTAAATGTAGTAAAGTAAAATACAGCTTGTGTGCGCCTTCTGCAAAATGTACTGCAGCAGTAGTGTCAACTAAACAACATGGAGTATTTCTCATTGTCAGAAAGCATCTGAGACTGACTATTTCCTGGTGTGTGATACATATGAGAAAGCACAACTGTTGAGAGTATCCCCACCTGATTCAGCTGACACTGTCCAGGGTTTATGTGTGAAACCAAATAAATACACAGCTGCAGGTATCTATGTAATAATATTTTTTCTGCAGGGCCATGAACTAAAAAAATCTAAAGATCAAGATCAAGATAAAGAACATTTATTAAGAAAAACAATGCAGTGTTGGGTTAAAGGTTTATTCTAATCATTTCAAAAATCCTCTTATCTCTTATGTAAAGCTTAAAAAACTTTACTCATCTTTGGAAAACTGTCCAACATCCACAGGCTTGTTTCTCACCTTGCCTTTGGGCCACTTCTACTTCTAATTTTGGCATGCACTCACCCCAAACCTAATCCTGTTGAAGACAGCTTTTTCTAGTTGATTACTTCCATATGCGATCAATGAAAGCCCACATAATTTGATCCACTCCATTCCCTTTCAAAGAATACTCAGTATAGCATAGTGTTTCTAATATTGTATGTGCGTTTACATGTTTGTGTGCAAGTATGTACAGTATGTTATATAGCACAAAACTTAGCTGGTGTGTACAAATAGAAGCCCATTTACACGCTAAAGCAACTGAGCAGGATGCAAAGGGAGATGTGCGCATTTAGAGTCAAATGTTTTAAGTTTTAAGCGTAATTGTGTCTTTATTTCTTATCAAGCGGGGCTCCCCTAAAAATCTGAACTAAGACAAGAATGGAAAGGAAAGAGTGGATTTTACTGTTGTTTTTTCATATTAAAGCAGCAGACGCTTGTGTGTTTTACATGTTGTTCCACAACTTTTCTTGCACTCAGGACACAAAGTTCAGCCACAATGCAGATTAAACATTTGACTTGAAATCTGTCTAATAAACAAAGTACTCTTGGCATGTGTGCGTGTGTGTGTGTGTTTCTTAGCAACTGTTCATATGATCTTCTTCACACTTGGCAGTTGTATTGCTGTTGTTCAGTCCTCATATTTTGGTTAAAAGCTGTTTTCTGTTAGGCTTTCACAACAGTCTGACACGCAGCCCAAGAGCAGGCAAGACAGGCACATTCAAGTTAGAGACTCACTGTCCCAGACAGTCTCTAACAGAGGAGAACCCTCACTTGAATAACTTGTTTTTTTTATTAGGGAGCTAACATGAGATATATTGGAACGAATCATACCCAATGGAGCTGTAGCTCTAATATGTCACGCGTATGAAAGAAACTATTATGGACAGGGGTTTTTGTTTTGTTTTCAATTTATGCCAATTCATGGCATTTGCCATTTTAATTTGCCATGTAAGCCGAGCACCTGGCTAAAGATTGGTGATATATCCAGGGTGTACCCCACCTTTCCCCCAAAGACAGCTGGGATAGGCTCCAGCCTCTTTGCTTCGCTAAATGTTAAGAAAATAAATGGATGGAAGGATGGAAGAAAGGAAGGACGGCTAGCAGCAGCAGAGAATTTCTCACAGCAATAACCTAAGAGCAGGACCAATATTATCTGCTATTTGCTGATATATCTGTACTGGCATTTAGAAACAGCCAATGAATGAAAATGAAGTAAAGAAAAACTGGAGAAACAACCTTTAACCACGTTAGGAATGTCTGTGCTGACATTGCATACTTTGTCCATCAGAGGGTGCTCTGTAACTTCCCCTGCTGGCAACATGTTTTGAACGCCGCAAACGCGAAACGTAGCTAATCTGAGCAGAGTCAGGCTGACCCTTAACGTAATCCATGACTTGCTGTGACATTAGCACAAGATTAGTTTTAAACTGCTTCATCATTTTAGTAAACTCTTAAATACCAAAAAATAATAATTTTTTTTAAATTAATTTTTAAAAATTTTTTTTACATTGGATCCATACGCACATGTATGTGCATCCAGTCACAGGCCTGAACTTCCCACCACTTACACAGATAATTTAGGTAATGATGATGATGATGGACTGATTACTCATTGAATAATAAATCAATTAGTATTGTCATGCTTTGGCAATTTTGCTGTTTTTATTGTTCAAGTTATTTCCTGTTTTATTTTGCTATCCTTGATTACAATCTGTGAGTTGTGCTTCCGACCTTTGTTATGTTTCCCTCCTTTTTTTCAGGACCACCTGTGTTCAACTCAGTCAGTCCCCTGAGAAAATACAGCACTGCTTGCCCGCCTTTCACTTTCCAGATTGTCTTGTCTGGACTGTAGTCTAGCTTTTGTGCATTTGTGCATTGTTCCTAGATTTCCCAGTGTATGACTTTTTGGATCTTGCCTTTTGCTCTCTGAGAAGCATTGCAACTATCCTGTTCATGCATTCATTGCACAAATACACACAAAAAAAGTTTTTTGGTATATGGCCTATTTGTGAGAAGCCCCATCATGTGTAACACTGTAACTGGGTTGTAGTCCCATCAAGCAAAAGAAACATTTACTGTATCTTTTTGTTGCATCTCTATGGTCCTTTAATTAATCTCTTTGCTAGAAGGTTTTAGCTTCTATAACAGAGAGAGATAAACATGGAGAGCCTCTGGATCAGTTGTGTTTATGTGTGTGTAAAGGTAAGATTGGCAGTAGTAATGTCATTACTAGACTCTGTGCATCTCTGCCTTGCAGGAGGTCAGATAAGTAACTTGGAGAAGCTGGACGTATAGGGCATTGGGCCGCTGGATTCAACACGTCATCTTTCCACTCCTAGCAACAGAAATAAACTGCAATTAGGAATGAATACAACAAATATGTATCTCAGTACCGTAAATGAAGTTTGTATGTCTGTCTTAAATACTCACTGTGTCTCCAGAGGTTAGGATGGTGTAGTTATTGTGCATTTCCACTGGCCTTTGTTGAGTCTCAATGTGGGAAAGGATCAACGACGGCTGCCTCCCATCTGACCCAAACATCTGCTTCTCGCCTTTCCCCGCTCCACTTCTGGCATCAGAACTCAGCTTACGGACAGGATTGGTGAGCCATTTCTTCAGAGTGCTGACGGGGTGCCGTGATCCTCCAGATGAAGAGTGTGAGCAGGGGCTGGAGCTGCCTGAGGCCTGGTGGGGCACAGAGCCCACTGATGGAGTGATAATGCCATCACCGCCTGCCACAGAATACGACTCTGCTGCAGAGAGTAAGGAGGAGGGGGGACAGGAATAAAGTCCAGCAGCTAATTGCAGGGTATATCCTCATAGGTCAAATGTTGCAGACAGATCTCTGCACAAAAATGTTCAATTTCCTGTGTTTAGCCCACACTAACTTCAGTATCAGCACTTACTGTACCTACAGGCCCTAAATCATTTTAAACACAAAAACTGGTCTGTTCTCTCAAGGGAAGACTAAATACATTGAACTGGAAATTTTATACTGCAATTTGACTGCATGCATTTACTGTGCACATTCAGAGGAAAATGTAGTTAAAAACCACTGTCGTAAAAATAAAGAGTGTGCCACATTTTTTATTAAACACAAAATAATTTGATTTAGTTCAGTAAACGTATGTATCGAGCAAAGAAAATAAGTTTGAGCACAACTTACTGAAACTGTAACTGCATCTCTGTATATATCATGCTACATCACAAGAGCTTTTTTATTAGGGAGACATTTTCATGTAAAACTAATGTTTTTGCAGTTGTAAATGTAGCTGGTGTCCCCTGGATATGACTAAAATATACCTGAGGAATGCAAGTAAGCATGTTTAAAAACACAAATTTAAGGACTATAAACGCCTTTAGCCAACTGTTGCTGTGATTTAAATAACACTGAGCTTGAGCTGAAATTAAAAATAGTCATAATTGAGGTCATCATGTTTGCACTGAATACTCTCAGTCTGCAGCTCAGGCTGGATCAGTACCACAGATGACACCCTTTACGCCACATCTGGATCTTGTTTCCAGCTTTAAGTCTCTCAACTGTGGAAACTGGTATCAAATCCTGAACCACGCTGTTTTAATTAAGCGCTCCAACCTTAAGATTTCTCTCTGTTTTGTTGATCATAGCAAAGTTAAATCTTTCAGGAGCCCCATTTTGTCATTTTGGACTCTTCCCAGAAGCCACTCTTCCCTGTCAGCACATTTATGTAAGCTGTAATCATAATAACAAGCTTTCTAGAAGCCAGTGGAAATCTGGGTCAGCCATTTGCCAAAACTGCCTGATGCAGCCATTAAACAAGACACCGTACTGACAGCAAAATACAAAATAATGTGTGTGTGTGTGTGTGTGTGTGTGTGTGTGTGTGTGTGTGTGTGTGTGTGTGTGTGTGTGTGTGTGTGTGTGTGTGTGTGTTTTAATGCTCCATTTTAATGACTTTTTTTTTTAAAAAACACTTGCAAAATCCTTCCAGAATACAAAAAATAGACAAATATTGAATGCACTGTTGATGATATTTGCATATTCAGTGATGCTGACTGATACTTTTACGTAGCTGTCATGAAGACATCCTACAAAACAATATATTTAATGTAGGCTGGATTAAAATAAGATTATATGCTAAAATAATTGAACTGTCTGCCACTTAATTCATGCATTGAACACAAACTCATTTCTGTAATGGGATGATTTAGAGAGAGGGGAGGTGTCTGTGTCTGTTTAGTGTTTGGGATGAGAGATGAACTTGCCAATAGTTTGCATTATAGCTTAGATTACTTTGCTGACAAAAAATAACTAAAGGGTCCAGGAAGGTACAAGGAAGTAGGTGCTACAGCCAAAATCAGGCACAGTACAAGATGATGTCATCAGTTTAAATTTGTAATTTTTCTTTTCTTTACAGCAACAAATACTGCCAACAGCACATCACTCAGTCAAATGACTGCAGTATCTTTATCAGCATCTCATCAACTTTGTGATCCAAATAAGTAGACAACAACTTCAGATGAGTCACCACAAACAACCCTGAGCAGACACTGCCATCTGGTCTCCTTTTCTAAAAGACTATCAAGGTCAGGTCAATCAGGAACACTGTCAGCCACCTTGCCATCTGTTGAAATGATGTACGTACATGAAGATTTACCCTGGAAAGTGTTCATGGTAGTCATCCTGACATCCAGATCAGTGCTGAGCTGAGCAACTCAGCTTGTCATGTTTTTTTGAAATTGTTATGTAAGGTGTACATATTCCTACAGCTGTACCACCACCAGGACTTTAGTCGGTGTAAGGGGTGCATGAAAACATGCACGCTGTTAATGCATCCACACATTCAGGTGGTTTTACGTACAACATAAATCCTCTACTACATACAGATTGATGGGTGGATTAAAGTTTGGAGGTGGACGGTTTTTCTCTGCATCCACAGTGGCTCCCACAACACACACAGATGGAAGGAGATGACCGTGAATGAGAAAAAACATTAAGGAGGGCTTCTTGAACAGTAATGCTTTGTGGTGCACTAAGCACTGCCAACATATTTTACTACATTATGTTGAGTATGGAGACAATGGGTAGTTGGGGATTGTTTCTAGGGCTTCCAGTGAGTCAGCAAACATCACAACTGAAATCAGATCTAGGGTCATTCACAGTCAATCATCATAGAAAAGGAAAGTCACCTATAGTTTTTCATGCATTTGCTATTTTGATATTTTTCCACTTGAATACAAAGTTTATGCCGTCCCATTGTCTTTAGTTTTATGGCTAATCGATTGACCAATAAAAAGTTTATCATGGATCTGTTCTACTTGGCTGCACCTTTCCTTGATAAGCTTGCATAGAAACGCATAATTTTGTGTTTAAATAATTCACTGTAATTTTTGTAATTAATACCACTCTGGCTCACAGTAGCTAAACTGAATCAGCACATATTTTCTTATTCGAACTATCCAATGCTTTAAAACTTAAGACATTTTGCAACATAACTGAAAGCTGTTTTATAGTTATAGTTAAAATTAGTATTAACCATCTACAAAATGAAAGTGATTGTATCATTTAATAGAAGATCTTAATAATCAAGATGAGAACATGTGCTTTCATTTATTTTTGTGTTTTAATTTCATTTAAGTATCATGTGAGTGTCACTACATTTGTCACTACTAACCCTAACCCTAACCCAGCTTTTCAACATAAACACAGCAGCAACAGGCAGCTGTTTTGCGTGCAGTCTGTGCACAAGCGCAAAGAGGCGGCGCCGTTATAGACACGGTGAGCTCAGGTGAAGCGAAAGGAAATGGTTTTCTAGCGTCCAAAAGAAGCTTTTGGCCCTGTAACCACCACTAAACCTTTATTGGGAAACAGCTGGAGGTCGTTCATCAACCACTTGATCATCAAGTAAAGAAAAGAGAACTCTGTAACTGCTGCATCCATCCTGTTTGTTCCACAGAGAAAAACTGCAGTATTGAAGTTAAAATATGCAGATGAACGGCTAATACGAAAAAAGTATTTAGTTATCCAATTACTCGAGTAATCAATGGAATAATCTATAGCATACAGGATTAGTAAAATAATTGATAGCTGCAGCCCTAATGAAATTTGCAACATGCCATAAGCCAATGCATCACCTCCTCACATAGTATAAGCAGGCTTCAGGTGATAGAGCGACTGCTGACTTATGTAAAATGCATATGTATTTAAAACAATAGTTTTTTAAAAATAAAGATCGGCTTTGTATCAGTATCAGCAGATATCCAAATGTAAAATATCGTATCGTATCGGACATAAAAAGTGGAATGTGCCATCCCACAACAATATGCTGCTTTTTTGAGACACAATATGAAGTGCAATAAGTAAGTAACATCTGATTCCATTGCCTTAGAATTATAAAGCACTTTGAACCATTTTTACTGATACTAGTTACTTAAGCATACTGCTCTTGCTAATTTCTATAGAACACATTATACATCTTGCTAACTTCTAGAACGCATTATTATTTGCATTGTTTCCTGTTTCCATAATTTTAGGCCATCATATTTATAAAATATGCCCTACAAATAAAACTGCCTTCCCTTAGAGAACACTGTGTCATCAATGCCTGAACGCTTCTTGCAAGTACAACCCTGACAAATTGTATATTTTATTGGAAATCCAATTAAAATCAACCAATTATTTGGTTTAGGAACAATATTCCAGCTAAACAAACTGTTACCAAATATAGAAGCGCAAGATGGCTTCGTCAGTGAGTAAGCCACTGTGATCTGTGAAACAAGACACTTTCATGCATGTTAGTCATTGGGTTTACTTCGGCACCTACTGGCAATGATGATCTCACACTCACTGGCTAATTGGCTATTAATCAAAGCAGTTTCTGAGCCACCGTAAAAGAATGCACGACGAGACACTGAAACTGAAACTGGCAGCAGGACTTTTAAGTAGATTTCCAACAAAGTTACCCAAAAATACTTAACTATAAGTTCATCTCTGTCTTTCTAGCTAATGTGAGGACCCTGAACCAAATAAAATGAACAATCAATGAGATGGATCACTGAAGGAAGGTGAAGGAGGTCTCAAAAAAAAACCAAAGGAGAAATCTCCAACCCACACAAAAACAACACTAGAAAATGAAAGTAAAAATAAATGAAGAATAATTAAAATGTATGAACAAAAAGATTTTAAAAAGCACTGTCCTCTATGACTGCTCTCTATCCCCCAAAAAAAACAAACTCATCCACATATCCACAAATAGAAAGCAGATATTTTTAGAAATGGATTGGGGAAAATCACCATGTCACTAAGAAGATGAGTTTCCCAAAGAAAGCATGAGGTGAGAAAGCAGGGCATCTCTAAACAACGCCGCTTTCATTTTCACATTTCACATGTCTGTTTGCAGGGTCTGTCACAGCAGCGCAGATCAGAGAGGAGCTGCTATGTAATCACTTCCTGAAACAACTGGAACAACAGAGGATTTAAGGGTTGCAGTTATGGGTCATGGCTGTATGTCTATGTATGTGCCTTTGTGTGTGCATGTTTTAATATGTGTGTGTTTACAGCTGTATTTGTTTTGAGGCACTGTAACAGTATTAGGAAAATTACTTGTCTGCATAGAACAGCACTCTAAAATGCATCCAATATAAGACATAACCAGATAAGAATTTTGACAAACATAACACTTATGGCATTTAACGTTTGTGGGATACACGTTCATATTCCTATTAAAGAAAATGCTTATTTTTTTTACATTACATTACATTACAGTTCATCCATTTACTGCATCCATGACACTTAAATGTTATTTTTCAAGGTGAAAGATTAATGTTGCATAAGGGCCATATTTTAACCCAAACCATGATGTTTTCCAAAATCTAACTAAGTAGTTTTGGTGCCTAAAACGGATCTAACCTGGAATGTGATGGACTAGCAAATGATCTAGTCAGGGTATGCTGAGAATATATGGGGAGGAAGGTCCTCATTTCCTAACAGTGTGTACACACAAACCTCTGCATAAGTTGTGGACCTGAACAGTTCACACACAAATCTGTGATTTATCAGTATTTTCATGCCTGAATTTGTTTGTATTTTCCAAACAAATTTAGAATTGCCTTTCTAAAGGTAATAGGACTGGATATGATTTGCACTGAGTATCTCAAGGCACTGAATGTTGTGAAGCTGTGTAGAGATCTGGAATAGTGCCTTTAGGCTGGCAGACTGGGGTGGTGATTCCTTCTTTTAAAGCAGTGGTAGTGCAGAGTGTGTTCCAACGTCACCACACTCCTCAGCCTCCCTGGATCTGCACCGAAGTGCTGGAGAGAAGAGTGTGTCTGTTACAGTAACTGAACCTCTGAGTTAGGAGAAACAAGACTGTTTACATCCTGGTTCAGGTGGAGTAGCTCAGGTGGGTGTGTGGAAGCACAAGACATGGAGAAAGTGGCTGGGGAGAGGGAAGTCTGGGCATGTCTGCTTAGACTGCTACCACAGCAACCAGGACCCAAATTTATGGTACAAAATAGATGGATAAATAAAAACTTCCTTTGAAACACAGTATCCAGTTCAGGTCACTTAAAATGTATTGATAAGTTTTTTTCATTGTGTATTCAGTGTTTATATTTTATGATTGCCTTTGAGGATTTCCCAGGAGCACCAGACCTTTGTGGCTTGTCCCTAGGCGAGTCGAGTGACATAACTAACAGCAGGAGTGAATGCCGCAGGAATTATTAGACTGCAGAGATGACAGCCAGAAAAATTACCTATGAAGAGAGCAGTGAGTCTTCAGGATATGCAAAGAAACTTACTCGTGCTATGCTTTCACGTGAGCTCTATTTTTTCTCTTTACTCAGAAGGTAACAGTTGTAACTTTTTTTTTTGGGGGGGGGGTATCGTGTTGGTTTCACTTTAGTATAATTACTTTTT
>VOQJ01024944.1:8932-30004 GCA_015052665.1 Apistogramma diplotaenia | reverse complement strand
CGTTGTGCTGCGGGTGTAACGTTTTTTGGTTTTTTTTTGGTGGGTGGGGTATCGTGATGGTTTCACTTTAGTATAATCACTTTTAGTATAACCAGTACTTTAACGAATGCTAATTTGCGATTGAATATGAAGAGTTAATCCCAGTTTCATTGACTTTATGAATACAATTATCATCCCGAATTACATCTAGCATCCCACATGCTAGCAGCAACAGGGGCTGTACTGTAAGTAAAACTGTTACTTCTTTACATTTTGTGTTGTTTTTTTAAAATGCAGGTAACATTTCAGAGTTGCGATGACAGTCAGAATGAAGCACTCTTTCTGGTAGTCTATCTCCAGCCACAGGATTACCATATTATTGTTTATAAAAATATTCTAACAAGTGAAGTCAAAGGAAGAAACATTTGGTTTGTATCTCAGTTTTATCTTTTTTTAAATGATCTTATTTGGATTTGACAGTTACTTTGCAGTGAAACTATAGAGCCCAAATGCATCTCCCAACATTACAAAATATGAACTTTCTGCAACAACTTTTGAGCACCACAACAAATGAATTATAAGTCTTATAGCTGGGATATAAACTTGCTTCCACAGTCAAAGAACATCTGTAGAAAAACATCTATTAATGAGCAGCTACGTACCTCTGACTTTAATAAAGCAGCAGCCACATTTGTTGAGTAGTTTTCTAAACAGGTGCTGACACCCACACCCTCGGTGATGGTGACTCCCTCTCATGGTGATGCACTTCTGCTGCTCAATTCAACACCATCAGAAGTAGGCATAGTGCTGAACACACACACACACACACAGATGCACATGCACACACACTATTCCTGTGGTAATCCCCGCAGGAGAGAGGAAACGTGTACACAGCGCTTCACAGCCATATTCCAAATTCGAGCAATAACACAAAAAAAAATCTCCACCACTATCCCATAATTTGATCAAAAACTGCAGGAAAACCAGTTAGATTGTTGAGGGCTTCAGCTTACAAGCCTTTCTGTGTGGGGCGATAGTGGCAAAGATTATGAGGGACCAAAAGTAAGTGAGGGAGCAACAGAGAGGGAGGGAAGGGGAGGGGCTGTAATGAGGGAGGGATGGTAGCAAGCATGCTGTGCTGCTGCTGCACAGCATCTGTTTCCCAGTCCCTCCTCTCATCCTCTCCCTCCCTCCCTCCCGATCCCCTCTTGCTTCACACCACCTTCATCAGCTTCTATTATCAGTGTTTGCTCTCTGGTTACCATTAGCAGGCATGAATAACAAAGAGGATGGACTTTTCCACTTAATAGGCAAACTGTCTCTTTTTTTTTTTTCCATAAGCAATGCCTGCCTGTTGACTGTTCCACTTTTAGCCTGGACTGGATTAGCAAGAAAAAAGTAAACCATGTTTTTCAAAAGGATGAAGTGCTGCTTTGACTACCTCCATGATGTTGACAACTACCTCTCCTAAAGTTTGTTATAGATTAAGGAGGATTTTCCTTTCTGAGTCGCTCTACTGGCTACTAACATCACACCACTAGACTCCAAACACAGAGGACTGTAGACTCTTAGTTACAACAAATGCATAATGCCATTTCTCCATGTTTCCGACAACCATACACCCAGGTAAATTATTAAAAACTCAGAACACAGGCCTATACGCCATAATTTCAAGGGTAGAGAGAAAATGTGAAAACAAATACGACACCAATCACGTTTTCGCTCATACTCAATAAAAGCAGCTCCAATAACTCAAAGGAGCTTGCGCTCTCTTTTTACTCTACGATTTATGTTTTTAAAACTTTTAACTAAACCATTCTCTCAAATCACTATGACAGCTTTCTCCTGCCTGCCTGCCACCCGCAGGTACCAAAGCATTTCCTTTGCTGTAGAAAAGCCAGCATGTGGAAATATCCCACATACAGCCCACCGAGCTTGCAGGATGGAGGCAGACTGATTTAATCTCAAAGCCAAGATTAAGTATTCTTGACGAGATGATCTTTCGAGCACAGCTGTCCGTGCTCGCAGCGGTGACTCAAGAAGATTTATGCGTAAACTCATATGATCCCAAACATGGACAAAGTCAGTGAAGAAAAAGTGGAAAAAAGTTATAGCAGAATTTAACACAGCTTCTGTTTCTATATATGCATACAGCACTGTGCCACACACACAAGCAAACATTCACATCACACACTGACCAATACAACGATGGATGGAATCCACAGAGGGCAGATTACGGCTATAAAAATATCAAAATGCTCTTGTCCTCTTGGCCGTCGAGTTAAGCTTTTAAAAACTCTGCTGAGATGATGATCCCTCTGAGCTGAGCAGCACTGATCTCTCCACAATGTAGGATTACTGTCTGTGTGTGCATGTGTATGTAAGCTTGTGCACGCCTAATCAGTCAATAACTAATCATCAGAATAACATAATGTTTTTTTGGGGGTGTTTTTTCTGCATTTGATGCTGCTTTTAATATGTTAAATCTAGACCTTTCATACAAATAATGTGTGCGCAAGGCTTTTCTGTCAAACAGCTCCCCACTATGGCTGATGGAAGAGGTGCAGGCAACAGTAAAGTTAAACAGTCACTTTATAGTCGACTGCACACAGAGAACACCTTTTTTATTTTTTAAAAGAGGGCCTTTATCTCAGGGCATACAATAATGAATGAAAAACACTGTGCAGAATACCTTGTGTGTAATTTGAAAATTCGAGTCACACCTGAAAATCAGGTAGTATGAAACCCAGGGATGAGAATGAATGGCATGCACTCACCTTTGCATGATGCGGTCACATCAGATTTCCCGGCCCACTTGGCCTGAGCTGCGATGTCTCGAGTGCAATCGTGCAACAACAGTTTCTCCCTGCTAGTGTCTGAAATCTTAAACACACACACACCAAAAAAAAAGACACGTTAGTTATCAGTGAAGGGAACTGGATCTGTATTTTGACACATAGGTATGTGTGATAGATAAATCGAAACAGACTGAGCTAATTATAGCAATCAGACAATCTGCTTCATCTCTCCTCCTCTGTCTTTCTTATTTTTGCTTCAGCTTAAGTGGTTTCTTATCTCATCTGTGGAATTTCTCTTAGAGGGCAAAAATGATCAAGAGACAGGATAGCATCAAACCCTGGGGTCAATGATATCTATTGAAGTCAAACCAGGTTAATTGAATCCTAATCCTCAACTTTTAGACTATAAAACAAAAATGTAAAACACAGCAAGAATTCCTGATTACCACAGCAACAACTCTTAAAACATGCAGGGAGGGTGTACTGCATGATATGTGAGAGAGTTCTTGTTCTTTGTTGTCTTTGCATTTACATGAAATTAGAAAGTACGGTTATAAAAACAGCAAGAAACACGTGGCTGCATGCTTGCTAAATGAACAGGGATCAGGATTTGATGTTCCACCACAGATGACCAATTAGATTTAAACTAAGCTCAAATGAAATCGGCCCTGTTTCAGTGCAGAAAAAGATAATAATCTTCAGATTACGGGATTAGCAATGACATAGATTTTAGTATTTGTATTCATATTAACAAGAATGAAACCACTTTTTTTAAGGATTAAAATTGATTTAATCTGGCAGAAAGAACAAGATTTGACAACGAGCAAAATATCATTTGAACCAAATATTAGTTGCATGGTTTAAAAAAAGTTTTCACTTTTCCTACTTTCAGGTGTTTTGTTGTTTCTTCTAATTCAACATACTTCATACATGGATTACATTTCACATAAATTAATGCATAATGAAACTTCAGGTAAATATATGCCAATAAAGATGATCTATATCAGATTTTATATGAGATTATGTGCTTTTATCTCACTTGAACAGCACTGAAGGTGTGACCCGCAGGTACTCACTTTATCCACCTGGTAGCCCAAAACGTCTTCACTCCTCCCTTTTGCCAAAGTTTTCATTTTTCTTGAGCTTCTCTTCTTCTTCTTCATCTTTCTTCATTTGGTGTTGTACTCTTTCCTCTCATTTAAGCATCCATCAAGGTACAAAACATGTTAACAGGCTTCAGAGGAAAATCGGACCCATCCTGCCTGACGAGAAGACAAAAGCAGAGAGTTAAAACTTTGCAGCAGGTCTCCTCTGGGCAGACAAGGACAACTGGTCAATTTCAGTGGGATTTCTCCTTAGGCCTTCTGGATTAGGGGGGTCAAGCCATCCAGACAGGTCTGGCCATGTCCAACAGATTCCTTTGGCTAGTAACAGACAACTAAACCCAAAAGTTAACTCAGAATCGTTTCTTTTTCATTTATTTATTTATTTCAGTTTTCTGCTATGAAGTAATTCTAGGAATGCAAATGGCCTCATATTTCAATCATGCCAGTGACGTGTGGACATCCCACAGACCTCTGACATGGACGTAAGATGTCATCACTTTCATTCTACTGTGACCAAATTATAAAGACTTGGAGTGTGAGATCAGTAGTAAATTTGAGAACCACTGAACTGCAGCTGCCTTTGAATTTCTTTGTTTTCAGAATCTCTGGCATCTATTAAGAGCACGCTGTCTAATGGGATTTGACCGTCTGCTAGTTAGTCTTAACAATCAATTAGATTCCTTAGACTAAAGCCGCTTACTGTTAACATTTTATACTTTGTATAATTAGATTAAAGACGCCCAACAATGAAAATCCTTTTTTTTTTCTTTTTTTTTACCATGTTAACAGGCTGTTGTGCTGTTCTTTATTTGCTAGTAGACATATCTTGAGTGAATTGATGAGTATTGGATGAGAATTTCTGGCTTTCAGTCGGGAGTGTCTCACACAGCTTGGGTTTCATTTATAACTTACTTAAGGAACTAATCCTGTCAACTCACCGGGTGGGATCAGCATGTCAGAGCTGAAAACTGAAAACAAAGTTATATGATAGCAGCTTCCCATTTCCAGCTTTTTGATAAGGTAGTCAAGGAGAAGGCCAATCTTATCTATTACAGTAGGGTTCAAATTACCACCCTAGTACGTGAACTTTTGGGCGACCCTGTACAGTTTGCTCTTCTTCTTCATAATTTGAATTCTTTAGAAAGAAACTTGTTTCTCATTCACAAGTTGCGAGATCATTATAAAATCTTTGTCACTTGATTATGCTTGATAATGGTGATATTGTTTACATGCATGCTTCTACATCCACCTTGAAGCCACTTGTTTCTGTGAATCACACTGGCATTACAGTTTATCACAGGGGAAAACCTGGGGTGGGACTTGCTAGTGAATCGAAGAGAGCAGCATTGTATGACATTTATTTACACGGCTCTACTGAAAGATTGTGAGGCTGTCTCTGCTCTCTGACTGAAATTAAACTCAGTGCTGACCATGTCAGATCACAGGACACTGCAACATTACCTGCACCTCTTGTTTACCTCTTGTGAGAAGAGACCATAAAGGGGCAGCAGAGGGGTGGATGGATCAATTTGCATAGTCTTAGAAGGGAATATACCAAAACATGTAAAGGCCCAAACTTAGACAGTTTAGATGTAAGTATATCTAAGGTTTTAAGGTTTTAATCATTACCAGCCGAGGAATTGTAATAATTTGTAGAGCAGACTCTAAAGCCCTGAATGGTGTTTCTATGTCTTATTTAAACTTTATATTTAGCCAAGTATAGTGGTGGTTAAACTGATAATTATTCTTCCTCCATGTTTTGGGTTTTTTCGTGTTTTTCTGTTTATTTTCTTACTCGTTTTCCACATTTCGCTAACTCTGAGAGTTAGCAAAGCAGTCTCCAAAAAAGACAATAAGTAGCAAATGATTCGGAATGTCAAGAAACTCACTTTATCCAACTGAGACATGCTTTAGTACCTGAGTGTATGGACAACACTGCAGTTAAAAGATCAAGATTGCCAGAGCAACAGGTAATCCCCTTCATAAACCTGTTATAAGTGGGATGAGCTAAGCATAGAAGACTCAGGGAAGACTCCTCCTCTTAGTTTGATGTCATCATGACAACATGTGAGAAGGAAATGAGTAAAGTATCTCTGTTCACAGGCCTGAGAGGGAAAGGGTGACAGCTCCTCACCAAACACAGCAGGAGGACTGAAATCAGAAGTCATCCAGAAGGAGTCACAAAGGTGTGACACATGAATACAGCTGTACTTACAGCTGACAGATTCACACCATTTACGGTAAGTTTATATATTTTCTGTTCACATCTATATGCATGTATACATATTACAGTACATAATGACGAATGAGAGTAGATGCTGCAGTTGTGCCTCTGAATTTTCATTTCTTTACCTTGTTTTCCTGAACTGTGGCTTCACATCGGTTTGTGACATACCTGAGCTGTCTGTGCTCGGTGATCAAAAATCTGCACAGCTCAGCCATTAAAGCTCATGACATGTCTATCAGCAATGGTCTTGGCTTTGATTTCATTAAGTTTTTTTATTTGAAAAAAGTTCTACTCTAAAGTTACGTTTTTGATTTGCGAAGTAAAAACTATAAAAATCAAAAAGCAGAAGTAAACAGGTCCACATGTGACCAAGATTATTCTGAGGTGGGCTGTTCCTCATTTAGCTCTGCTGTTTGTTGAGCAGGGCATTTAGATGCTTATCCCGTTAACAGTAAAGAAGCACTGAGCTCATAGTGCCACACCTTCATGACACACAGATACCTCACACTTAATCCCTAATTTACAGACTCATGTCACACTTAATTTGTCAATAAGAAAACCTTTGATCTTTCTGAAGTTTGATTCTCAATATGATGTTATGCATGAACAGTTTTATACTTAGAACAAGAGAATTTATTTTAACCCAACATTTTGCTTTCCAAGAAGAAAAAAAACATGCATGTGACAGCACTTTCGTTTTTATAGACAGAATTCTGTAGTTTGTGCCTGACCAGTTTATGTTTTTCGATATTGTTTTAGATGTAGACAAAGGTATTTGGCCGATTTCACTTGTTCTGTTGGAAGATGGCCACTGCAGCAGAGGACCCGCACTTGGGATCGGGCCCCGATGACAAAGACGTCTCTCCATCAGGGAGGGAGTCCGAGTCAGACAGCATCCTTTCTGATGACTCGGTGCTTCCAGAGTACACACCCAAGACAACAAAAAGGCGGGCAGTATCAGCCCTGTATCAAGCCTGCGCCCGTAATGAACCGGTCTCTCTGCAGAAAGTCCTGGCGAGGGGGGTCACAAAAGAAGACGTGATGGAGCTGGACATGAATGGCTGGGTGAGAGTGTCATCCATAATAAACTCATGATCTCTAACATTTTGGCTTGCAGTGAGCGACATATTTTTGACTTTCAACCAACAGAGTGGTTTGATGGTGGCGTGTGGCAAAGGCTTCCTGGAAATTGTACATGGACTTCATAACTGTCCCTATATAGACATAAATCATCAGGACAATGAAGGCAACACAGCACTGATGATTGCATCCCAAGCAGGTAAGTTTGACCCACTTATTATAAGCCTGTTTGCAAAACAGTTGGGATGCTGGGTAAAAAGTCAATTTGATGCTAGTGACGTTTAAAAAATGCAACATGAAAAAGCAGCAGTAAACTTTCCTGAAGAGTCAGAATTTGGAATTGTGTGAAATCATGGATGCCATATCCTCCTCTCTGTAGAGCAGAGGGATCATCCAGTTTATCATCAGCCCACACTGTAAATGTCAGGTCTTTATTGGGGTGCCTTAGTGCCTAATGCAGGGGTAACTTTCACATCTGTTAAGCTGTTGAACAATATACAGCCTTTGCAACAACATGAGCCAGATAAAACCTTGTTTTCAGGAAAGGCTTTGCTTATTTCAGCAAGACAATGCCAAACTACATTCTAAACAACAGGAGAGTCTACATAATAAACTGCTCAGTCTCCAGTGTATTTTAAAAAAGCTACCCATGGCCCTTTCATGCACGTACACATAAAGCCTGAGGTAGGAAGTGAAAAAAACAAGACACCACACAGCCACAGAGTGAAAAGAAGGAGGTGCAGCAAAAGTGGGTTCGAAAGCACCAATAACTTAAGCCAGGCTAAACCAACTTACAAACCTAATTCCAAAAAAAGTTGGGATGCGGTGTAAAATATAAATAAAAACTGAATTCAATAATTTGAAAATCTCAAAAACCCATATTTTATTCACAATAGGACTTTAGAAACATATCAAACTGAGAATTATTATTTCTTGTAAAATATTCACTCATTTTGAAATGGAGCAAAGAAACATGCCTCATAAAAGTTGAGATGGGTCCAAAAAATGCCAGAAAAGAAAGTGGTACTAAAAAAGAAGCTACTTGAGGAACATTTTGTAACTAATTATAGGTCAGTAACATGACTGGGTACAGAAAGAGCATCTTAGAGAGGCAGAGTTTCCCAGACAAAAATATGTCAGAGGTTTACCAATCTGCAAAAAAAATGCATCCAAAAATGACAGAACAATTTCAGAATAATGTTCCTTAACCTTAAATTGTGAAGACTTTGACTGGCTCATTACATGCAGAACATAATACCAAAGATTCAGAGAACCTGGAGAAATCTGTGCACAAGAGGCAAGGCCGAAAATGTTTTCTGTGTTCTATTAGGAATAAAACATGAGTTTATGATATTTTTGTTAAATAATTGGACTCTGCTTTTACATTTTAAACAGGTTTTTGGTTGTTTTTGGAATTGTGGTTGTAAACATTTGCATTGTCGTTCATATTGTGAATCGAAAACGCATGCACAGTAGAGGATGAAATAAATGTCACACGTAGCGAGCGTGCTCAGTGTTTACGTAAGTAAACGTGGATGGTCCGTTGTTTTTCTTCCTGCTTCCACGTAGCAGGATGCAGAATAGTGAAGTTTGAATAGTATCAATGACATGCAGGTCGGATAGAATGTGACCCGGTCGTTCAAACTCGGGTCGCATTTGAAAAAATCGGATCCGTGTTGTTTGGATTTGGGTCACTTCAGGTTGCAGTGTGAATACAGATATGGATATATTGGATATGTGGTCCTAAATCTGATACGTATCGGTCACATATACATACAAGTTGCATATATTTGGAAATTTGAATCCACGTAAAAAAATTGGACTTCACAAAAAATCTGAAATGGGTCACTTCAGGCTGCAGTGTGAACATAGTTTTATTCTATTAGAAGCTGACCTGAGTTTAACTTTGTGCACTGGCTAAATGCAATGTTCAATCTTCTGATCTCTACAGTTTTTTATTTAAAAGAAAATTTGCTCAGTTTCACCATTTGATATACATATATTTGTAATGTTTTCTATTTAATACAGGGTTAAAATTATTTGCAAATAGTTACATTCTGTTTTAATTGACATTCTACACAGCAATCCAGCTTTCAGCTTATGTAAACTCAAAGAATGAATTAGTCAATATGAAATTTAACCAGTCTCAAACTTGTATCTGACCTGGGCCTTTCTGACTCACTGCTGTCTAAACTCTGTGTTTTTACTACAGGTCATATCTTGACAGTGACATATCTGCTAAACTACTTTCCTGGAATAGACACAGAAATAAGGGACTGTAGAGGTTTCACAGCCCTCATCAAAGCTGCAATGACTGGCCGCACTGACGTTGTGGCGGCCCTTGTTATGGCTGGTATGTAAGAGTATCATGTAATAACAAACTTTCCTGTTAATTTTAATATATCATTACATACACGCTTCAGCTATTGATATAAATAGGAAAAGTGTGGCATATTTTATTATTTGTAATACTTTGCGATTTAGAAAATAATTATCATATATTATTATATCATTAATTGAGATTGGGTTCTTCTAGAAATATGTGTTTTAGCACCTTGCTGAGTCAGAGCAATGTATTACATGCTGTTCACTGTAAAGCAGAGTTGCACATAGAAAAACTGCTCCACACTGATATTGTTAGATCTTTGCTCAAACCCTAGCGTTAGCTCATTAACTCTGACTTTTCCTGCTCTGAATAAAGAGTCATAGTACTGCTGTTGAGAATACCTGACCTGCATCTGTTTATATGTCCATATATAAACCTGTTAATTCTGTACATTTGTCAACGTTTTAACAGATACTCCCTCAATAATCTGACTTACTGGACTCATGAGCTGGTTGCAGATTAGCCACTTCCTCATTATTGGACTGCACATTTCCTCAGATCTCTGCCAGTAATAATTGTCCTAATAATTGTGCAAGCAAGTCGTTTATAATAGATACATTTCTGAAGCAGACTGTGAGAAAGTTCACTGAAGTTTAGATAACCCTGTTTACTGCATTTAGGCAGTATTATATATCAGTGTATTAGAAGATTTAAGTTAGCAATACATATTGTATAAAATATTTCTAAAGGGCCTAAACTGACCTTTGCACAGAACTCATTTTCACATTTCACAGTGTGACAACCACACTTGTAGATAATCATTTTAACAGTGGTTGAGGCCCCTGGTACTGTGCAAACTGGATCAGGGCTATGCCACTGCTAAGGTGAGACAGGAATACATTTATTGCAAGCTACTATGAGCCTTATGAACCTAGTGAACTTGGGTTTGGCATCAGGTTTGATGCATGTAGACTGTACACAGTAGCACCTAATGAGCAATTCTTCTGCTGCTGCTTTCCATGCTTTGTCTTTCATCATGACAACAGCTGAAAACCATGTCATCAACCTTATGGTGGAGGACACTGGGGAACCCATGGCACAATTATGTTTTTGTTGCTAGAAAACCTGATTGTATTTGAAATATGTGGTAGAGGTGGTGGATTATGACATCAGCTGTCAGCTACCTACAGTGCAATCTTTAAAACCTTTCCCAGGGGCCTCAACTCCCACTTAGACCCTACTTCAGGTGACTTCAATAGGTCATTTGATAGAGTGGGGCAAGGTCTCACAGTGGTTTCATCCTGCATGATAATAACCCATGGCTTTTTTCACACTCATGTGATGATGCACATGAACAATAGTGCGTCATCCTCTAAGGTGACAACCGCACTAGAGTTTAAATAGCTGGAAATCGCCACAATTTGGTTTTAGAACTGAAAAAGTCTCTCGGATAATAAGTAAAACATCTTCAAAAACTTAAAGAAGTCCAGTCGCTTTTTTTTCAAGCTCCAGAAGAAAAATTTAACTGTGTGTGAGCAGCGCAGCTGGGTAACCAGTATGCTTCATCTGTGGCTGTTTTACTTTTACTACTTTTAAAGCTATTACAGTAGGCTGCATTGTTTTTGTATTTATTATAAATGTAAGCTATTTTAATTGGATTCATTTGCACAAACACAGGCAGGACTCAGAGTGCACCAGAGTTTTAAAGCCACTCTGGTTCAAAGTACCCTAAAATGTATTTATTTCCTCCTCTTCCAAAATTACTCTGATCTGTTGGTAATTAAAAATAATAAAAGGCTAACAGACATAATTCATTTTAAATTAAAATCACACTGTTGTCTATTTCCTCCTCTGTATTTATTTGTTTTTAGGGGCTGACATACATGCAGTAGACTGCACAAGAGGAAGATGTGCTCGGGACTGGGCCCTTAAAACAGGTCGCCATGAGACCTTGCAGCGTCTCCGCCGCCTCGATATAAGTCCAAGAGCTGAGCAGTTCTGTGAACGTTATGTCCCTGAATGGCCTGAGCTCAAGGAGAGAGTAGACAAGGCCATATCTCAGAAAAGTCCCAGGGAAAAAATTGCCCAGCAGATCAAAGACACCTTTGGATTCAGATTACCTCATGACCCCGAGGACAACGGAGTGTTGGACCACATGGTGCGCATGACCACCAGTGTCCATAGTCCTCTGATTTCAACTGCATGCCGCCCACTCTGTCCAACGAGCCCTCCAGAGGTTGGCAAGAGGCGGTTGGCTGTACCAGAGCTGGTCATCAAACACACAAAAAAGAACCTTGAGGAAAGCTCCGTGTGCCACAGCAATAGCTCAGTGTCTCACATTATCCCCGCAATCCACTCTGCAGAGACGACTGCCATGACATGCTGTGTCGACACCGAGAGGCGAGGCAGCATGATCTCAGTGGCCTCCACCAAAGCTGCAACAACCTTTATATCCCGCACCATGATGCGAAGGAACAGCGTGTCCCCTCTGGCTGCATCCCAAAGATTAATGTAGACAGGCCAACAGAAGCAACGCCAAAGAAAGAAAAGAAGAAGAAGAGGGAGAAGGGTTATCTGGAACCACCCAAGTGGAAGTACAGGGAGATCAAGGATGAGAAAAAGAAGGAGAAGAAGAAGGCTGAAAAAGAAATGGGAGAGAAAGAGAAAAAGAAGAAAGAAAAAAACAGCAAGAAGGCCAAAAAATAAGATTTTTGAAAAAGGGGCTGTACAAACTATCTCTTCTGAGAAAATTGTGTTTTTTTATGTTTTTTCAACTCAGGTTTTCAACTGTTCAAACCAAAGAGTATTCAAGAGACTACTTAACTTAAATTTGAAAGGGAATCATAAGAGGACCTGAAATAACTGTGGAGACTCTTCAGGGAAGGTTTGCAACATCTTGATACAAGTAGCACACATATTTTGAGGTAATAGCTGGGATACGCCCTCCTCCCTGACCCTGAAATGGATAAGCAAAGGAAAATGGATGGAAAGATGGATGGATTGAAAAAAAAACAAGCCTATTTCTCTCTTAAGGAGTAAAAATGTTTAAAGAGATGTTTCATGAATATGGTACAGTGCATAAAATCAATGTTTACTGAGTCATTCTTACAGGTGCTAAAGAATCCATGGTGTCTACCTCATTATTCAAACAAAATACAATACTGTGTGAGTAGACATGCACAGATGTATGTTTAGAAACATACATGCTGTAGCTGATTTGTATTTAGTAATATGTGTAATATTAATCCCTATGAATGGGTTATTTTTGAAAGCAAAATATGGAAATACTGTAAAGTATTAAGACAACAAGCAAAACTCAGGATCTGCTTAATCCTCTAACTCTATTGCCACTTTCTGATGTTGCCAATAATGTTCATGTGATATGTCCTGTAATCCTTGATTACTGTGCACAGTCATGTGAAAAAAAGAAAGTTTTTGCACATGACTCTACACAGTTGTGTAAAAAATTTAATTCACCCTTTGTGCTTCCATGGCAATTAAGGGAGTAAGTAGCAACCAGGCGCTGATAATCAAATGCACGTAATTAGCTGCTCACCAGCAAGTGTGAGCACCTCTGCAGAGGTTTTGTCAGTTTGTTGATCCAGAGTATTGCAGTGTGTGTTAATACAATGCCACAATCTTAACAGGAGTGGATGTCCCAGCAAATTCAGCTCAAGAGCAGACACTGTGTGCAATTCTCTGGGAAACTGCAAAAAACACAAGAGCTACATCTCAGACTCTACTGGCCTCAGTTGGGCGTTAAGTGCAATCAGTAATCAGCTTGTCTGGAAGGGTTGCCAGGGAAAAAAACAACAAACTTCTCTCTATAAAGAAAATGACAGCACGGATTAGGTTAGCAAAGTTGCATCTGAACAAACCACAAGATTTCTGGAACAGTGTCCAAAGTGGAGATGTATTGATGTCTGATGGCGCCACATTTGGCGAAAACCAGACACAGCATATCAGCACAAACACCTCATACCAACTGTCTAGCACGGTGGTGAGGCCATCTGTCCAAGAGCTATACAGTAGCTCGACTGAAACTGGGTCATGCAGCAACACAACGATCCCAAGCGCCAAATCTGCAGCAGAATGGCTGAAGAAGAAAAGAATGAAGGTGCTGCAATGGCCCAGTCAAAGTCCGGACCTCAAGCTGACTGAAATGCAGAGCTGTGCATAAATAACTACCGCAAAGAAGAGTGGGCCTCAATAAAGTGAGAGACTGAAAGTCCTACAGAAAACCATTACTTCAAGTTATTGTTGCTTTTTCTCCATGCTGTCCTGTGAAAAACGTGCTTTTTCACATTGTAGATTAATTTCGGTTGTTTTCATTTACAATAATAATATCGATAATAAAGTACAGTGAATTTTTATTCATAGAGTTGTCGGGTCTTAAAAGGTTTAAAACAACCAAGGATTACATGATAACTTGCAAATATTGTACAGTATCCATTAAACAAACTGTAGATAGATAGATAGATAGATAGATAGATAGATAGATAGATAGATAGATAGATAGATAGATAGATAGATAGATAGATAGATAGATAGATAGATGTTAACTCTTCAGACCTCACTTGTCTGCGTGTGTCACTGCCTGCTGGTGGAGCCTCAACAGTGCTTGTACTGTCTCACTACCTCCACCACGGCTCGCCACATCCTTAGCTCACATAACGTCTTAATGCGATGAACCGGGAATGTATTGATTATGGCTGACCTACGGATGTCACTAGCTGTTGTGGTTGTTCACACTGTCCTCTATACAACCTGCCATGGTGAGTAACTTATTGTTTGTTCCGTCTGAGGACGGCTACCGCCGTGGAGCCGACGCTCCGGGGAGTTAGCTGCTAGCTAACGCTGAATTAACCATCATTAACCAGAAAAAAAAAACATGTGAGCCCTCTTTACTTTTGATACGAGGACGGCTTCGCTACACGCTTGTTGGCATTATAAAAACATGTTATCTCGTCGTCCTGTGTTTGTCGAGTTAGTTAGGTAAGTCTGAAACAGCAGGTAAAATAGGAGCTCAGGTAGCAGTTTGTTTATAGGAGACTAGCTACCGCACAGACTAGATCCTGTATACATCCTTTAAAAACATCCCAGGTATCAGAAACCGTTCACTAGCTAGACAGCTGATAAAGTGTTACTGCGTGTCAGTGATTAAAATGGCTTAAAATGTTGATGTATTATTGATTTGATGAAATTACTTGTGGGTAGGGGCATCTACATATGTGTTGGTGAAACTCTTATCATGTGGCTACAAAGATAGTAATATGGCATAACCTTTTTCCCCCTTCCTAATTAGAGTAAGGCTGGGAAGTAGTAATTAAATCGTTATTACAGAAATGATCAGAATGGTTTGCAGTTACTTTATATGTTGATATTGATGTGCTTCTAATATGATGTAGTACAGTTGGCACTTAATCGTTCTCCAACTTAACCGAGTCCCTGAACAGGATAAGCGGAAGAGGGTGGATGGATGGATAAAATAGTTAGAGGAAGGATGTCCACTTTGGTCTTATTTAGTGCATTAATCTGAAAATGCTGCTTCACATTGATGTTAATGTTCATGAACGTTGATGTTAATGGACTCTCTTCTTAATATATTTTTCTCTTTCCACATATTTTCTTCCAACATTGCGTGTCTGCGAAATTTCCTTTTATACTAATTTCTTTGTACTATTGCAATAATATTAACTTGTGAGTTTGTAGCATATTCAAATACAATAGACATCAAACTAAGATTTACATTACATTAATAACTTGTGTATTTCAGCATAGAACAGTTAGGCCTTTGTATCCCCAGGAATAGTGCTGCAAAAACAATCACCGACATAAAAAATAGTTACAGAAACTTGACCCAATTCATTGTGTACTGTACCTTGTCACATCAGAGAGTTAGATAAATGTTTAAACCTTCATTCGGTTTTTTGCAACCCTTTAAATGTTGGTGGAAACACATCATAATCAGCATTCAGTGCATTGTATTGTGCACATTTAGCTTCATAAATTCTTTCTTTCCTGGTTCTTTTCTTGTCATTGAGCAAGACATTTCAGCTCGGTTTGAAAACGGGAAAATTGTAGCAAAAATGAACGCAGTCAGTGCCCAACCTGCCAAATTCCTGTGGTGATATAAATGCTTGTGTCACTAGCACAGCAAGGAAGTATGCTTCTATCGTGAATTACTTTAACCAGTTTAAATGTTTCGGTTTAAGAGGAAGCCATTTTTGCTTTTGCCTTGTTTTTTCTGCCATTAAAAAAAGGCAGCAGCGTTGTGGAATTTGACTTTAAACTACAACGTTTAAAGCAATCGCATCAGTGTGTATTTAAATTGTGACATTTCTGGCAGTGGAAAATCTGCAATGTTGTTTCATGTTTAGTCAGCGTTTATCTTCCCCTTTCTTTGATTTAACGGAACAAGAATGTGTGGGCATTGTGCAAATCACTACTACAGAATGCATTATGTCCCATGTGCTTCTGCATGTGTGGGGTTTTTTTGCAGTCCCTTCCAGCACTCAGCCTCTTGAAAGGTCATTTTTCCACATAAAATCCACTAGCAACTCTCTCACAGTAAGTGGAATGCCACATCTCATTTTTGTCTAAATAACAATACTCAGTTTCAGAGGAGCTCAGTCTCTTGGTAACCTAATTATACTCACACTAAGTTAGTTTAAAAAACTGTACTTAAGATGACTGTACACAGTCATTCCAGCACACAGGCTCTAGTAAGATGGTAAGATGATTCTAGAGTAGTTTCATGCTAAAGAAACCACGAGAAAAGATGATCACTGAAAAATATTTATGCTTTATGTATGGCTGCCTTTGTAAGTTGTAGTGGTTTGTAAAACTGTGTGCCAAATTACCAAACCATTTCTATACAGTTCATTGTAGTAGTTTACTGATTTAGCAGCTGATGTATCAAATGATCAAAATATTTCCCTTTAAGCAAATAGAAAACATTGCAGTGCAGTAACGTGTGTACTGTCAGTCAAACTGCAGCTTTGATTTTATGTATGATTTATGTAAGTATGCTTGTTTTCCAAGATTTTTCTGGACTTTTTTCACCACCCTTCCAAAGCCCATTGCCTTCATGCAGTATGTTGTTGGAGTAGAGTGAGCGTACTCAGAAAATAAACCTCATTTACCAATCACAGTACCTCCTTTGAGATGTTTATTGCCTCTCCACATATTAAAAACCAGTCAACAATCCACACACACTGGTCCAAAGTTTTGGGACATAGTAGTAAGTTTGCAGCTTGTTATTGCCCCCTGCTGCACATTATATGCGATGTCAGTTTTTCTGTAACTCAGTACTTGAACAGTTCTGTGCCTGCAGATCACAACTCACTTCCCTGCACTTCATGCAAACCAATACTTTTTGCCTCTGTTTTGTTGTGTCTCTGCAGCTCTGTGGTGTAACTGCACTACTCCTCAGTGTCAGAAGGTGGGCTTCCAGTGTGAGACCAATGGGGCCTGCAGGGCTTCCACCTTCTTCAGCAATGGAAAACAGCAGCACAGCCGCGACTGTATCGCACAGGAAGATCTCCTGCCCCCTGGAAAACCGATCTACTGCCTCGGTGTAGAAGGCTATTTATACACCCAGTGCTGCTACAGTGACTACTGTAACAGCATTGACCTCAGAGTACCTTCTGGTGAGAATTGCTATCAGTTACCTGCACTGTTTATATCATCATGTATTTGAGTTTTATTGGTTGACATCTAAAAATAATTTTACTCTAAGTACCATACACCAAATTTTTATTATTGAATGAGTGGGGTAACATACAGCAAATTGCCCTGTGTACACTGTTTAATGTTTGCATGTTCTCTCTAAATTAACCCCCAAAAACGATTAGAGTCCTTTCATGCCCACTGATGGTATTTAAAGTATGTCAGTTCCTTTTATGAGTGTCTTGCACTTTTTTCATGACTGATAGTTACTGTTTTCTACAGCATCTTTAAAGAGAAGCCTATCAGTGTGGAACTATTTTTGAACGTTTTAATCTCCATTAAGAACAAACAGTTCATTTGATGCTTTAACGGGTTTGGTGGCTCAGATACTAACCTGCATTTCCATGCTGGGATCAGCAGTAAAATTCAAATCATAAATTAAGACCATGTGGAGGGTGCTGTTGCAACAGGCAGACTTTACATTACGCTTTGTCAAATGCAAAAAGATGTTTTAAAAAACTTTACACTCCAGTTGTTTTCATTTCTCTAAGAATTCTATGATTTAGAAATTTGTAATAAATAAGTACAAATATTGAATAATTTTTTTCTTTGAATAACACCAAGCATCACAGTCGAATCACATCACAATAGTCAAAAGTAGTTTAAAATGGTGCTTTTTTTAAAAATGAGATGTCAGCTAATACCTATGACAAGCTATTAGAGTGGTACAAAAACTCTTTTTTGTTAACTAGCAGCTTCTAAAAAGAGCACATCAGAGGACCTGCAGATTAAAAATCTTCATCCCCTTGAAAACTCTTGGAATTGTCCCTGTGTAGACCTCATTTGAGTGATTGTTGTCCACCTTGCAATTAAAAAGATGGTTGCGTTCCACTGTGACACCGATGAGACTTGCACACTTGTCCCTGATGAATGTCCTCCCAGACATTTTAAACACTTGGAACTATTCCCACAGAGCCCCTGCATGAGGAAATTTAAACCTCTGAGCATCAAGTCACATTTGGAGTATTATGTCTGTGCACTCAGATGAAGGTAATCCTTTGGCTGCTGCTGAGCAGTTTAGCATGATGATTGAGCAGTAATTTCACACTACTACCTTGACTATGGCTGTTGGGCTTGGTAAAATATGTATATTAGGATAGGTGCTTGTTAGTAGGTTTATTATGTATCTTGAATGTCTTTGCAGTTGCAAGTCTGGTGTGCTTTTTAATGGTTCTCACTGAATTTGCTCACACGTGTGTGTAGATATTCATTATTGTGGTGTCTGTGCTAAAATGTTAGTGTTGGTCTGAGCCAAAGGTGAAATTACAAGCCAAAACACTGCTGCATAATTTGAACATTTGGAAGAGCAGAGCTTTTACAGTATTTGATTGCGATTACTACAAAGTAATACTTTTTGTAGTAAAGTTATTGCAGTGTAGTGAATTGAGCAAGCTGATGTCACACAATCAATATAAACAAAAACAAATGCTGACTCAGTTTCCTGTCTTGCACTGTGATCCCTCACTTTGTATCAGTTGATCTGTCCGTCTTAAATGTGTACTGCATTTTGAGTTTCAGCTTTTTTTAATTTCCATCAGAAATCGGGGGAGGCTACGGCCCACGCGGGACATGGAGGCTGGCGGAACTAGTTGCTGTGATCGCAGGGCCGTTGTTCCTGCTGTGTCTGCTGCTGTTGGTGGGCATGTTCATGTATCACTATCACCGGAGGGGCTACAACCACAGGCAAAGGCTGGAGGTGGAGGATCCGTCCTGCGACCACCTCTACCTGGCCAAAGACAGATCCCTGGAGGACCTCTTTTGCAATCTATCCACGTCTGGTTCGGGCTCTGGTCAGTGCACAGTTTGCTAGTGTAGCTGCAGCCTAACACTCATGTTGATGATCTTCATCAGCTGATGTCTACTAATTGTCCTCTGATCTTATTTTTTCTGCTCAGGCCTCCCGCTCTTTGTCCAGCGGACTGTAGCCAGAACAATCGTCCTGCAGGAGATCATTGGCAAGGGGCGTTTCGGGGAGGTGTGGCGAGGACGTTGGAGGGGAGGCGACGTCGCAGTGAAGATATTCTCATCCAGAGAAGAGCGCTCCTGGTTCCGTGAGGCTGAAATCTACCAGACGATCATGCTCCGCCATGAAAATATCCTGGGCTTTATAGCTGCTGATAACAAAGGTGCAACCCAGTGATATGTCATTTTTATAGTCAAAGAAAGGATGAATTAGTTACTGCTCTGTGGTTTTCAATTCTATTTATATCACAATACCAAGGCCGTTTACAAGACTTTACTATGTGCTTGTGTTTCATTGTGCTGTTTAGTAATTAGTTATCCTAAAGTCAAGTTATCGTTTCTTGGGTATCTCTAAATGTGTGTGTCTCTTGCTTAGACAATGGGACATGGACTCAGCTGTGGTTGGTATCAGATTACCATGAGTATGGCTCTCTGTTTGACTACCTGAACCGCTACTCTGTCACCACTGAGGAAACAATCAAACTGGCGCTGTCAGCTGCAAATGGCCTCGCACATCTGCATATGGAGATTCTTGGAACGCAAGGTAGCATTTGTACTATTGTGTATGATTCTATTTATATGTCCTGGCTTCCACTTTTAGTAAATATGCAGTATTTTACAAAGGTTTTGAGCACTACACAAATGAGAATTCTTCAGAAACGTAAAAAAATAAAAAATATGGCTTCCTTGTTATTCTTAAGACAGTTCTGTAATACTGTGGCTCTGTGTATGGGGTCTTTGTCATGGTACAGACAGTCAAGACACCATCCTGATGTTATTGTTTTACTTAAAGTGTCTCTTTCCTTTGTAGCCACAGTCACAGTAATGGCCCCTTAATACAGAGGCAGGTTAAAGCTACTTTCTCCTTCACACTCACCAGCCACATCATTAGGTATACCCATTCAAATGCTCCTTAAAGCAAATATCTAATCAGCCAATTGCATGCCTGAACTTAATGCATTTAGGCATGTAAATATAGTCAAGGCAATGTTCTGAGGTTCAAACATTGTTCCCAGTTCTCAAATCCATATTTATGCTGATGACACCATCCTATACTCATTTGGACTGTCACTCCATTCTGCAGCATCCACTCTCCAACTCAGCCTCACCTCCGTAGAGCAGTCCTTTCACAACCTCCATCTTCACCTTAACACCAATAAGACCAAATGCATCATCTTTAGTCAAAAAAACGAGGCCTCCAATCACCCCAAGATCAGCTGTTCTAATGGCACAGCTTTGGGATGTGTTCAGTCTTACAAATACCTAGGCATCTGGCTGGATTCTTCTCTGTCTTTCTCCACACACATTAACAATCTCCAGACAAAAATCAAAACCAGACTAGGTTTCCTCTTCCGCAGTAAAGCCTCCTTCACTCATGCAGCCAAGCACATTCTTTTCAAGATGACAATACTCCCAATTTTGGACTATGGTGACATCATCTACAAAATGGCATCAAGCACTGCTCTAAGAAAACTGGACACTTTATATCATTCAGCCATTCGCTTCGCCACTAATGCACCGTTCAACACCCATCACTGTGACCTCTATAAATTGGTGGGCTGGCCCTCCCTCCATACCCGGCGGCTCCATCATTGGTTTCACTTCATCTACAAGACAATCCTGGGAAAGACACCACCTTATCTGTCATCTCTTCTTCATGTGACCCACAATAAATATTGCACAAGATCAAGTGAATACATCAAGCTCACCATTCCCAACACCTCGACTGTTTGTGGTCGCAACTCCTTTCACTTTGCAGCAGCAAATGACTGGAACACTTTGCAAAGAATCCTCAAACTCGCAACATTAACATCTCTGACTACGTTCAACTATAGAATCCAGCAGATTATAGTTGACTGCTGC
>VOQJ01024938.1:0-13956 GCA_015052665.1 Apistogramma diplotaenia | reverse complement strand
ATTACAGGAATCTTTTCAGCCTTTTTACATCCTTTTCTACCCCCCTTCTTAAACAAACAACATGATGCTCTGTTTGTGGGGCACATGGTGGGTGCATGTGGTGTGTGAGTGTATCAGGATATGACCTCAGTGATTTAAGAATATAAGAAATAAAATTCCCAACATGCTTAATAAACCTATAGTCTGAACAAAGGTAGTATGAAAGACCTACCTAGCTCTCCAAACAGCTCAACCCCCAGAGCAGCATAGATGAAAAACAGCAACATGAAGAGGAGGCCCAAGTTTCCCACCTGCCACATAAAACATGTATTCATTTGTTATAATCAGTTGAGGAATTGATTCATGTGAATGTCTGTTGCAGTTAGGTGAGGTGGGTCACACACTGTAGATACTGACTCAGTGGTTCAGAAAGTACTGCAATAACTGTACGTTCTCAAGGCTTAATATCACAAGATTTCACTCTTTACACTTGTTAAGTTTATAGATCTTTGCCCCTGTTACATCTTATTGTTGCTCATTAAACTTCTGGATGGGCAACATTATGGACAGTAAGCCTTTGCTTTTCATGAGATATGAAAACTGCACATGCATTTTTGAAATGCAGCATCAGTCTCTGAAAATATCGTGCAGTTAAACAGGCACACCTAGGCATGCATTTCACTGCATTTCACTGCATCCAAAACAGCTGAAAGTGAGCAGGTAGACACAGGACCGCCACAGTTTGGGTGACATTTTACGTGCGGACTTTGTAACACGTGTGACTCCATCCATTTAGAAACTAAAAGTGTTCAGAAATGATGATATTCAATGTGGGAGATAAAGAACCCCTTGGGTGCAGCAGCAGGCACAAGCAGCACACCATTAGCTAAGTCACTTCACTGGGAAGGCGGTAGGGTGCTTTTAAATAAGTGAGAGGAGAATTCTATTAGATAGTCAAATAAACTAAGAAAGGCCGGTGAGAGCACGAGATTTATTTTATTTTTCTATGTGAGGTGAGATCACAGGGGACAAGGTCAGTATATAATGAGAGGAGGAGGTATGGGGAAATGAAGGTATATACACTATAAGCGTTAGGCAAAGGCTGAGGAGATGTGAATGTTGATGTTTCCTGATGGATATAAAAAGCCATGCTTTGGCCTGAAGCAGTCTGCAGCTTGTAACTTAAACCCATCTGATGTCTTTGGAGGCCTTGAGCTGAGACTTAAAGCAAACTGCAGGAGTAGTGCTTCTGTACTATGTACGAGAGATTACTGGATGCTGAGGAAGCAGTGAAATGATCAACCAGGTAGCTGAAGGTGGAGCGAACTCTGTTAATTCGATCTTTTGGTTTCCAGGAAACAAATCTGAAGTCACTGACTAGATTTAAAAAAAAAAAGGGTCCTAAAAATGTTGCAGGTGAATTTGGGAGAAACGTTTCTTCCAGTTGATTGTTTAAGATAATGTGATATAAGAAACACTCACGTATGACTTTTCCATTTGTTCTGTTTAAGAAAGGAACAGTGCACTTTACATGCATTTGAAACAAAGTAGAAAAGGTCTTTTTTCAGTCACACTGATTGCTTTTATTTAGAGAATTTCTGAGAAAACTGCTCAGTGGACTGAGAGTCCAGTGAGGTAACAGTTTCACTAACTAGTTTAGTCTTATTAACAAATAAATACAGTAAGCTATTATTAATGCATCACAGCAAAGGCTTGATTTTATTATTTTACTGACATTTTTCAAAGCACAGATGGTAAATAACATTAAATGTATGTTAGTATTCAGAATTTAACGGTTTCCATTTACTGTTTACCTCTAAGACCTTTTTTGCATATTCATGTCAACAGCAATTTATTTGTGGACTGAAACTGAAAATGAAACATTGCATTTATAAATGTGACTCAAGCAAATTTTCTGTCACTATAATTTAACGTGAGCCTGGGCTTATTTGCCCTGATGTGGTGACCTGTGCTACCCAAACCTCAGGGACACCAAAATCCTCCCAGACAGCTGAGGGAAAGAATCAAAAAGACAGCAGAACGAACTCCTTTCTGTGACTCACGCCATTAGAAATGCCTTCAGTAAAGAGTTGTTTTGAACAGATTAGACAGTCCTGACACATTTTTTTCTCCCTTTGGTTCAATCATATAAAAACACACACACAAAAGAAATAAGAGAAATAAAGATGCGGAGTATCATAATGCTAAAAAATGCAAACAAAACAGAAATTATTTCGCTTTTATATGAAGCTAAAGAATAACAGTCACATGTCAAATCATCTTGATACTTTTAAGCATAAATGAAATTGTAAATTTAGGTGATATTTTGTAGTACAATCCAGAAAAGTGATGCTTTAAAGTTTATTAACCTTTAAGATTTTTATATACTTAAATATGATGTGTAGTTAGGTCCACAAGTATTTTTAGCATTTTTGCCTCTGCACTCCAACACAGTGGATTTTAAATCAAACATTCGAGATATGGCTGAAGACTTTCAGTTTTATTTGAGAGGTTTTACAAAAGTAATTCATGTATAAACCTTTAAGCAATTACATCAATTTTATCTGTTAGTCCCCCATTTTCAGAGGCTCACAATTAATTGGACAGTTGACAAGTAGTTTTATGGCCAAATGAGGCCTGATCACTTGTTATTCCATGACAAATTAAATAGATAAGACATCCGCAGCATAGCGTTTGCATGTTCTCCCAGTGCCTGTGCAGGTTTTCCCTTGGTACTCTGCTTTCCTCCCACAGGTCAAAGACATGCAGTTACTGAGGTGAGGATAACTGGTGATTCTAAATTGCCAATAGGTGTAAATGTGAGTGTGGATGCTTGTCTGTCTCTCTGTGTTGGCCCTGTGACAGACTGGCCGCCTATCCAGAGTGTACCCCACCTCTTTCCCTGTGATAGCTGGGATAGGCTCCGTGACTGGTGCCTATGCCGTTCTAAGGGTTTTGGGTGGGTGTGAGAGTAATCTGGGTCTTAGGCAGTATTTTTAACCATCCATACTCTTTTTTATGTGTGTGAACATTTACAACAGTAAAATGCATCTCCAAAGATTATCTCTTTGAACTGATTAAGTGGTTTTATTCCAATAAAGCAGTGTGCATGGCGTATAATGCTGGTAAAATATCTAGGAATTATTGAGTTCCTAACAAGCTATTAATCATTCTTGAATTCTCAAGCTCGAATAGCAGATCTACCACTCCACTGTATTCCCTGAAATCCCACAAAACCATGCATTAACATCAGCAAAGGTTTAAGGCAAAAATCTAGCAGTGTAAGAGGAGAGCAGAACACACTTTCCTCATCAACAGTAGTAAGAATGAGAAAAAACTTATTTCTGCAAATGTGTGGGTTTTTTTTGTTAAATTCTTGAATAAATTAGAGGAGCCGTGGAAAATTAACAAGTGTGTTGTAAAATTAAGGGCAAAGATTTTCTAATAACCTGACATTTTTTTTAAAGTCATAATTCTCAGAGACCGTCGATTGACTCTGGTCATTTATCATTTCACAAATGTTAATTAACTCCTGGGTGCCCTCTTGATAAGCTCTGGGATGTGTGTGTGTGTGTGTATGTGTGTAAGAGAGACAGAGACTGGGATGATACATACCTGAGGCAGAGCTTGGACCACTGTGTCAAGGAGAGCTCTCATTCCTGTTGCCATTTTCAGCAGCTTCAGCACTGAAGACAGATCACACAGGGTGAGAGAAGCTATAGCCTTGCACGAAACTACATAGGTTCACATATGTATCTGTATGTGATACTTGACATATGTGTTGTGCTGATAAACAACCAACAACATCAATAGAGTGATAAGAAGTGATACCAAAGATGGAGACAAAAGACACCAGAGGGATAGTAGAGGGGAAAAGTCATAAGATGTGGGCAGAGAGAGAAAGAGAGAGCAAATGATCAATAAGTAGAACAGGTTTCCCAACTCATCATAAGAGTCCCTCCACAATTCCCAGAGGTCCAATTTCTGGAGGAACATGGATATTACTGGAGCCAGTAGCTGAGGGAAAAACATGAGTGTTTTCTCACAGACAACAGCAACGAACAATATAACCTCTTGGGAGATGGGGTGCTCTTCACAGGGTTCATAGTGGAGATACTGTATGCAGTTTGTGTGAGAAAGAGAGTGTGAAATTGGTGGTTACAGTTCATGAAAAGAGCAACTCTAAGTAACCTTTTCTTCAAAACATCTAACCAGCAGCATCACTTACAAGCAGTCATTACAAGAAGCATCTCTAGCACCAAAGGTAACCTATTGGACCACAGATTTCTCCTCAACAATGAACCAATATCAAACCATATGTGAGAAAGTCATTAAGGACGTTTGGAGATATTTTGATGCAAGTCTCTGAGACTGTGGTTGTGTCAAGCCACTCAAGCAGGATGCTGACAAGGACGTGTGGGATTATTTTGCTTTGTACAAGTATTGTTTTAATATAGATGCGTTAGGATAGGGTGAGTGGTACATGTAACCATCTGGCTTGCTTAGGAATGTAGGTAACCCCCACTTTTACTATGTAAGAGGACAAAGGAAGACCACATGGAGAAGGAGCACAGGATGCTCTGGTGTCATAAAATTGGGGGTAGCGAGCAATGGGATGTTTATTATAACTCCTTATAAGGCAGTGGGGACACAGACTATATAAGGCATCACCTTGGGGGGAGCAGAGACTTCTTGAATGGCACCTGACGCAGGCACAGACAGAGCGAGAGGTCGCACGGTGTGGTGAGCATTCAACAAGTCCCAGATCTGTGTAATTTGTGTCATTTATAAATAATTTTATTATGTTAAATAAACTGTTTGTTAAATATATCTTTTAATCCTTGCCAAGTCTCTTTTCATCATGAACCCGGGAGGAATTCTAAAGAGAGAATTCCAACAGACGTCAAGAAAATGGATCACTCCATGCTCCCTGGCAAGCTTTAGCATCGATGTCTCCAATTTGGCCTGCTTCCTCGACTGTTGTGGCCACTCACAGTTGCTGACATCCCCATGTCAGCATCACAGAGAATGATTGGTTAGATCTGTCGATCTCAAATCTTGTGGAAGAATTTAAATGGTTGAAAACAGACTGTAGTTGACCTGGGACATAAAGATAATGGCTGTTATACCAACAATAACATTATGTTGGAAATTGACCCAAAAAGGAGGCATGCAACAAGCCGAATCAGCACTCCAGCATTCTGAGAACGTGGGCCATGTTCAGTAAGAAATGAAAGCATTGTCAGGAGACCCCAGTGGAACAAGGTGACCCCATCTGAGCAGTGAAAGTTGATGGTTCGAGAGGTTTGGCACCAGGAAGAGACCGCAAGAGGTTAAAATAAAAGATTAGCTGGTTCATTTAAAATGACAAGCCTAAAAAGAGGCTAAAAAAAGGATACAGCTATAGTTCCAAGGGACAAGCCGACAATCCTTATGTAGAGCATTACAGTATCATGTCATAGTAAAAGTGTTAAGTTAGATTTTACTTGTTCCAACATGCCCTAGGACAGTCCAAATCTTACCAGCAACGCAGTGCTTAGAATTATGCTTTGGGGATTCCATTTCAATCAGGCTTTATTTTTACTGCTCGACTTTTACTGTTAAATATACAACAAAGTATAGTCAAATTAAGTTTCCATTCTATTGTCCAACCAGCACGTCTGAATTAATCCACATCAAAAGCGAATGACTGTGGAATATTTTAATATTCTCTCCCACAGTCACAGATTAGTTAACATTCATACACAGTGGTAAAAATGTTGAGAGAGGGAAGACTAGAAGTCACCAGTAGCCCTCACACTCATCATCAAATACCCCACTTGCTTCTTAATTACCACTGGCTGCTGTTTAATTAGCATATTACCCATGGGTCCACTCAGTGGTCCCAGAACAGAATTATGGGCAGAGGGTGAGGGTAAGAGGGAGAGGATTAAGCGAGATTGATGTAATTAGCCTTTATCCCCCTCAGTGTGAAGTTAGGAAAAAGTAGTGTTGCCCAAAGACCTACAAGTCTAGCCTCATCTATCCATCCATCTATCCATCCATCCATCCATCCATCCATCCATCCATCCATCCATCCATCCATCCATCCATCTATCTATCTATCTATCCTAATCATAGTTGGTTTCCATATGTCTATGTTTAGTGGGAAATGGGTTTGAAGGCTCCCTTCAGCAGATAATTAAAAAGTTATCACTTCCACAAACTGAATCGAAAACCTCAACTCCTCCTGCCGTTTCTCACATAAAGAGCTTACAGAATGGTGAGAGATTACGCCTGCTGAGCTTCTGTTAGGCTTTCTGATTTTTTTTTTCATTTACAAAAATAAAAAACACAATCAATTTGTGAGCGAGAACAGCATTAAATTGAAATTAGTGATGTGGAAATATACATGACTTTTAATTTATCACAACAGCTGGGTGATATTAAAGAACTGCTGGCAATAACAGCAAGCAACATTTACAGAAAATTAAAACAATCAGAACGCACAGACACACACACACACACACACACCAAAAAAACCAAACAAGCAAACAAGCAAAAAAACAAATCTAATTTCCCCCCCAAAAAGGGTAAATTAGGAAATAGGCAAGCCACATTTACATGTAAAAAATATAAAATAACAAAAGAAGTAAAGAAATGTGAAGTTTTAAACATAATCCTTGGCACTTCTGCTACTGAGGTTCACACAACTTGCAATCATGCCTTTTGAGAAAACACAGGGTTAAAGACGTGTGTGTGTGTTCTGGTATACCTCGTGCTATCCTCAGCACCCTCATGATCCTGATGATGGTGGGGTTGATGGGGAGAGAGGCATTGATCTCAATCTCCTCCAGGGTGATGCCCATCACTGACAACAGCACGATGGCCAAATCCAACTGGTTCCACCTACACACACAATGACAAATGCACCAAAAAATTCTGGAACCCAACCAAAGAAAGCATAAGCCTCATAAAGGAGAATGGGAATGAATTTGGAGGCATAACTCAGCGTGTGGCTCAGGATTTCACTGCACACATCAAGGTCTGTGTCATGTTAATTTCCCAATGAATATTAATGTTCTACATCACATTTGTGCATAATTGGCCTGACTCTCAAACAACTGACTTGGCTGAAGAATTGGTAACAGCTCACCATTACCCTAAGGCCTGCTCCTGCTATGAATATTTATAGTAATAGTTTGAATACCATGCAAAACTTTGGACACACTCAGTGGCTGAGTGGGTACAAACCTTTTACTGCTATTGTATTTATCTTGTCTATTGTCGTGCTATAGGCGATACACAAAGCTTTACGTTGTATTTGATTCAAAATATACATAAATAAATACATTTACATGTCAGCAGTTATTGCTGCCAACTTTCTTTCACTGTTGCTACTAAAAATTCTAGTTTAAAGTGAAGATAGAGATTTACTAAACAGCCCATGTGGGAAAACTTATGAATGTGAAGCTCCATAAATAATTATATTTTTGTCAAAATTTTGATGTAATCTTTATATTATAAGCACAAGCTTGATGGCACATACTTTTAAAACCAAGTCTTCATCAGCCAGTATTCATTCACTAATCGCAAACAGACAAACATCAGGAGTTCAGTCGTTATTTTCTGAAAATAATCTATATATATTTAAAGAAGTGGAAGCACCACTTACACTTCCTTAAATATATATTCACACTTTTTTAATGTAGTAAAGTTTCCTGCACTTTTACAGCAAAACTGTTGCCTGGGGAATGTTTCTCCTCTGTGTATCACCACAGATAACATTTCAGTCCCACAACCACAAGAACTGGCACACACCACTCACACAGTGTAAACACACTCAAAACAGCTTATAAAGCCAGGGATTTCCAACACAAAACCACACACGCACACACACATACACACACACAGAGAAAAAGACAAAGATACTGAGAAAGAAGTGAGGGAGGACAGAGGAAGCAGAAGACACATGAAATGAAATGCAAACTAGAGGGAATACTGTGACTAAAACTGAGACACAGAACGATGGACATTAAAATAGGTCAGAAGAAGTCCTTTCGAAACCTAGAGGGGCAGAAATAACCAACAATAAGCAACAATAACAAATCTACATAGTAGGCTCAAATAATATTCACCAGCACTCTCACAGCTGCTCCACAGTCTTGCGTATGTAACTGAGAGAATTGCCCCATGCTGGATTGCCATGGTGTTGGGTGAAGATATGGAAATCACTTCAAATTCAAGTGTTTCTGCAGCTGCACATTTGGATTGTGTCTTGATGCTTTTAAACTAAACATGCAGCATATAACTGAACCATGACAGCTCCAAACGCTTGTTTAAAAAGGGCTTGGATCTTATGTCACAATGTTTGGATAACCATTTGATTATACTTAAATATACATATATATGCCATTATTCCTCCATCCATGGAGCTAACCATGACTGATAGCAACGTCTTACTGTTTATATACTGTGTAATTTAACACTGGCAATCTCGTATGTCTGCATCCTCATGGAATATCCGCTCATGATGTCTTTAATGTTCTAATTAGGCACAAAAGCTGGAAGAGCACGTAAACAACAACTAAAGGCTACAAGACATTTTTATGAAATGTCTTTGCCTGAATAGAAGAGCAAAACTTTAAACATGGGGAATAAGAAAGCACAACTTTAGCAACTTTTAGAGAGCTCTGCAGTTTTTCTCTTTGCATTCCTTTTACCTTTTTCAGGACAATAAACTCTTGGTGTAATGGTTGATGTAACACCCGTTACAGTTCAACAGTCCCCAATTTCATTCAGTTGTAAGTAGTGGCCAAAGAAAAAGACACTTTCTTAAGAAGAGTTTATTAGTGCAGACGTTGCAGCCCTAAACACACTTCCAGTGTGGAAGCATGTACCTATCAGAAAAGCTACAGCACAGAGGTTCACTCACTTACTCACTCAGTGTATTTAAAAAAATAATATAGTGTAATTTTGCTCTTCAGATTGTGTTTTTCTTTAACTGAAGATCCTAATAACTGAAGAATCCTAATCCAACTGTCCCTCCCTCAGCCTGGTTCTGCTGGAGGTTTCTTCCTGTTAAAAAGGAGTTTTTCCTTTCCACTGTCGCCAAGTGCTTGCTCATAGGGGGTCGTTTTGATTGCTGGGTTTACTCTGTAATTATTGTAAGGTCTTTACCTTACAATCAAAAGCGCCTTGAGGCGACTATTTGTTGTGATTTGGCGCTGTATAAATAAAATTGAATTGAACTGAATTTTTAATGTTTGCATGTTTGCAGCCTTTCATACAAGAAAAGAAAAGAAAAACTAACAGAACTAACAATGTAAATAAGAAACAGGTTTGGGAGGGCAGCGATTTTTCGATTGCCTGGATGTTCACACACACACACACACACACTTTCAGAGACAATGAAACATTCAAGTTTTGCCCTTAAATCTGTGATGTCGACTCAGAGTGTAGCTGACCAAAAACTGTTCTCTATTTAATATAAGCAATAAGGCATTGGTATATAATAGTGGAATGCAGGATGTACAAGGATTATCGGTGCCATGGGTCCATACTATAACAGACGTTAGCAGTTTTGTATGCTTCAGCACAAATCTATAAAGATGTAACACAGCTGGGACCGTACCTGTCCTTGAAGAAGCGTCGAAAACCAAACGCTACCAGCTTCAGAGAGGCCTCGATCACAAATGTGGAGGTGAAGAAGTAGTTGCAGTACTTTAATGCAGTCTCCAGAGACTGGGAGCAACAGAGGTGAAAGGTGGACAGAAAGGTTGGAATTGAGACAGCAGCAGCGGACAGTTAAAATCTCCTCTCTCGTCACCTTTTACGAGCACATTTGTTATCTTTTTTTCAAGCCGGTAGAACGATCTCTTTATTAATTCAAAGAAGAAAAGAGCAAACAACGCAGCAGGTTATGAGAACTGTTGTTCAGTGAATCCGTTCTGCGAATGTCAGCAACATAACGTGCCAACAAATTTCTTTTAATAGAGGAGAGTTTAATTGAGACAGACAGCTAAATTATTTCACACTCTAGGGAGAAACAGAGCTTTGTTTTCTACTACGCTGGTATTAATGAGTCAGATAAAAAAAAAAGGACTACACAAATCAAACACTTGCAATGTTCAGTGCACATAATTAAACCGTATTATCTCAACTATTAAAGTCTAATTATAGACGAGCAAAGAGACCATTTGTTGGCAATAGAAAGTTGCCATTTTCAGACATGTCCAGACTTGAACTGCATAATATATCATCAATAATATGCTAATATCCTACAAATGAGTTCATAATAGATTTTTGGTGACTTTGTTTAAAATATTTGGTATCTAAAGTCTGGCCATAGATAGAAGATAGAATTCACTAAAGACTGCAGAGACAGTCTTAAAGCTGAGACCACAGACAGCGATTCACTCATCGCTGGAAGCTGACAATCGGTTGCTAGAGCACATTTTATGTTGCCTTGGTAACCCTGTACCGTATTTTTGTCGTATGTTAACTGTATCTTGTGCTCTCACTGGTGGTTACTTCGATCAGTTGAGTTAAAGTTGAGAGAAGTTTATCTCAGGACCCACCCACTCTGCACTTGCAGTGTTATTTTCACCCGAAGTCATTTGAAGCCACCAAATGTTACTGCTGTTCTCTCATCTCTGATCGGCACATATTTGAAAATCTCTTATCGTGTGGACAGGAGTTAGAACACACTGTAATCAGACCCTGAATCCACCTGAAGATTTACAGAATCTGCTTCTCCAGAATCAATTGTGGGAATGTGTAAGATTTAGCCTTTCAGGATATATGCTTCTTTGTATTCAAAATGAAAAGAATATTACCAAATCGAGCATAATGCCTGTAAGAAGCAGCTAGGAGGTGCATATCTGACACACTGCTTTTTTTTTTATATAGAAGAACTTAAACATATAGAGGTGCTTGCTACCTTTGGCACAGCCAGGCTAGCTGTTTCCCAGTTTTCTGTTTTTATGCCAGGCAAAGCTAACTTGCTACTGGCTGTATAGCTTCATAGCTGCCATACAGGTGTGGGACTAGCAGGAATTTCCTTAATCTAAGTTTGTTCATTAAACTTGAGCATTTATCTCATTTTCAAAACACACATTAATACATTTCCTCTTCAAAATCTGTTTTTTTCCCCAGATTACTGCAGTTTTTACAGAAGTTCTGCTCTGAAGGCAAAAACATGATTATTTTCATTGTCAAAAATCCTCATTGTATAAAGTCAAAGGCCAATGTTTTCAGCTTTTCCACTCGCTTGTAACAGAAATTTGGCTACATTTCTTGCTTTTAATTTCAGTCGAGTGTTCTGTAGCAATAAAACCTGTAGGTCTTTGACTATAGCCTCGTGTGTGTGTGGGCGATAGCTTTTGGATGTCAATGGCAGTTCAAATAGTTAACTGAAAATAATGAGCTCCGTGGGTTGTCTGTGTGCAGCTGTGTAAGTGGCTAATACCATATATGTTTGACACAATTGTCCCTCAAGATAAGAGCATTTTCAGTTCAACACTGACACCAAACAGCCTCCAACAAACCAAGTCATATCCAGCCTACATGCCAGAGGTCAGAAATGTGAGAGGAAACAGTGGGAGCAACGCCATAAGGAAATCTCCTGGCTGATTTGAATGTGTTGCTCAGGCAGTTCCATTTCCTCCTTAGTTATCATAATTTGCTATGAAAAAAGCATCAGTGAGAACATTTCCAACAGGATGGCATTAAAAAGTCAACTGATAGCATCAGTTTAAATTGTGAAGAGCTCACTGCCTCACTTTTAAGCCAATATATCATATACAGTACTCTACTTCAGTACTTTTCTGCTAAAAAGGCGTTTTTCCTGCTCAAGGCAATCTTTCCCTCTAAAAATCATTTTACATAACTAATACTCCAATCTGCCAGTTGTTTAAATTACAGCACTTGGAGAGATGGTTTTGTTTTTGGCTGTAGTTAATGCTGATTCAGAGCAGCAGGCTGGCCACTTGCCTCTGGGAATGGCAACTTTTAACTATCACCACCCACTCGGAAGCCTTTAAACAAATCTGCTGTTTTCAGTCTCCCTAACCCAACTAGCCCTCTATCCTCTTCAAGAACAGTTGTCACCTGTGGTTGGTTGTAGTGCTCCAGTGACATGGTGATGACATTAATGCAGATAATGAAGGTGATGACCAGGTCCAGGTAGTGGCTGGTACACAGAGCATGGATGGCCAGACGTGTACGACCATAGGAGGCGTAGTAGGGCAGCTTCTGGGCCTCTGAATAAAATGAAAGTATAGAAAAGTTAGATTGAGAGAGAAAAAAACAGGCAGTTAAGGTTTATAGTTAGTGAAAGAGAATGAAAAAAAAAAGGGAAATGTGTGGAAAATGAATGGGCAGTGTGAAGAAACCAGTAGCAAATGAGCAATGTAAAAAACTATAATTGTAAAGAAAAAGAAGTTTGATTAAAGCAGGTTGAATAAAAGCAAGGACAAAGCAAAGCAAGGTGCACTTTATTATTTATAGCAGTGTGAAAAAAGTCTCGAGTCACCGCTTGTTTCTTAATATTCTTAGGAAAAAATGCCTCATAATTTTCATTTATGTTTTTGGCTACTAGCATTTTGTTAGCTGAATCTATATAAAATTATAATGATGACATACTTTTACAGGCATAAAATTGTATTTTTGTGCCACGGTGATTCCCAAAGCACTATTAGCTAAAAATTTGTCATAGTTTATGTAGCATGTCCAAAGGAAGAAACTGAAAAACTATCCACAGCAGCTGAACAGTATCTGATAGTCATGTCTTTAAATATTAAAAAAATCCAGCAAAGACCTGACACAAGACCCGAGAGATGAATCTGAACCGTCAGTTGATCCATATACTGTCTGAATAAGCCTCAGAAATGGTCTCAGTAGAAAAGGTTGTTGTCACAATGCTATTTAAAAAAGAAGGGAAACAGGGAGAAAGAGCTAAGATATTCCAAATTACACAAGAACTGCTCCTGAAAATCTGAGGCAACAAGTGATGAATCCAAATTTGAAATTTGTGGTTCAAATCGTTGTCAATGAATACATAGGAGATGAGGAAAGGCACAACTGAAAAACATGATAGATTATGCTCAAGCCCTAGCAGAGCCTCCTCTGTGTTTTATAGATGTAAAACTTCATTTCAGCCAGTGGTGTTGGTTAGAAATGTATATGATGCAAACTGGTCATTTACTACATTTCTGTGAGATGTTCTGGTAAATCACTGCACCTATTTCCTATTTTTCTAGCAAAAAGTAAAGAAATGAAGGATAATGTAAGATTTTTGCACAGTACTTTATTCTTAAAGAGTGGAAGAATAATGTTGCTCAGAGCAGCTAATGCAAAGGCAGAGAGGAGAGATAAAAGTGTGTACTTACATGAAGAGAGAGTTCGATAGATGTGTGACAGGTTAAGTAGCTTTAAATGAGTTGAAATGATGACTAATTCAACGTCAAATTAGAATTCTTTGTATAATCCCAGGTTGCCATCCAAGCTCGGGTTCTCTACCAGACGCCTGGGAGCTTGAGGATCCTGAGCAGTATCTTAGCTGTTCCCAGCACTGCGTTCTTCTGGACAGAGATGTTGTTCCAGGAATCCCCCCAGTTTGGGGGTTAGTGCCCCAAGTGTTCCAATTACCACGGGGACCACTGTTAAATTCATCTTCCACATCCTTTCCAGTTCTTCTTTGAGCCCTTGGTATTTATGAAGCTTCTAGTGCTCCTTCTTGATGTTCCCGTCACTTGGTATCGCAACATCTGTCACGACGGCCTTGTTTCTCTGCTTGTCCACCATTATGATGTCCGGTTGGTTCGCCATCACAAGTTTGTCTGCCTGTGTCTGGAAGTCCCACAGGATCTTAGCTCTGTATTTCTGAACTACCCTTGTGGGCATATCACAGCAGCCTCTTTGTGGTTCCCATTAGCCTGTGGGATTCCAAGGTATTTGTAGCTGTCCTCAATGTCTGCAATGTTGCCTTCTGGTAGG
>VOQJ01024936.1:5257-15532 GCA_015052665.1 Apistogramma diplotaenia | reverse complement strand
AGATGAAAAGTGTGACATGATAAGATGGGAAATTCATAGAAACCTGGTGTCTGTGAATTTCCCATCTTATCATGTCACACTTTTCATCTGTATGAAATATTGCTGGCATCACAATCCAGTTCATCCTGGAATTTGGGATATTGCTGTCACAACAAATGGCATAATTCAGAACAGGCTGGTGTTAGGTAACTCTACTGTTGATTTGAGACTGATGTTAAATGTCAACTTGAACAAAGAGGGGCTTATTTATACATCCAGCAAATATGTGGAAACAGTAACATTCATATGGACCATCAAACCACAAATCTGTTGCCGTCTGCATACACTACCAGTCCAAAGTTTGGACACACTAGGTGAATGTGGACTGGTACTGTATGCAGAGGTTTACATTAACTATTTACATTCAGAGTATAGCTGGAACCTCATACTGTAGATTTGAAACAGAAATTAAAAAATTCCATCACAAATAATGATTTTGTAGCTTCAGGACTGCAATTTAACGGAAATCCTGTGGACACTAGACATAACCAGAATGCAGCAAGTTGAGTTGAGACTTTTAATTGACTTTTAATTGCAAATTGACACAGTGCAGGCTGATTTCCACTGATTTGCACTGATTAGCAATCTGTCTGCCTTTATAACTTAGAAGGCAGTTATTTGCAAAACCGTCTCCAATCTGATGCCGTGTGATTGCAGTCAGACTGTGATTGTTTGGAGACAGGTGCTTAGTGGTTGCAACCCCCTTGCAATCAAAAGTGGTCTTCCAGGGGTTAAAGGTTAAAGGTGTTACATGTTCAACAGCTTCAAGTTGGTCATCACAACTATTCGAAATCAGTCTCAGCACAAAAAAAAATCAGTACAATCAGGCAACCATTGGTTTTTCCTGGTTGGAAGGTGGTTGTCCTTGTGTTTTTACTCTAGTGTGACAAAGCCAACATAAAACCCAGAGCGGATAACTCTGTACTCTGTAACTCTGTTTTTATGGCCAAACAGATTTGTCCACATAGTCACCAACTACACATCATGTGTGTGAGTTTATAATACATTTTGTTGCTAGAAATAGTTGTCTCCTTTGGTAGTTATATGCAACTAAAGACACTAAAGATCTCTAAGGAGCCTAAGGTTAACTGGGTGAACCATCAGGCTTTTGAGGCTTGTAAAACTGCCAGAAATTTAGATTTCAAATTAACACCTTACATGAAAGTTCCCTGCGTTGCCTACACATTGCTGTGGACAGTCACTAACCTGCACTTCTACAGCAATTTACTTCTCATGCAGACACTATCCTGATAAGAATGCTAACTGCATCCCCACAGCATTCGTATTCAGAGCAGTTTCTTCAGTTCAAGATTAAATTATTTTGTTCATTTGTTTAGATCTGTCTGAAATGAAGAAGTGCAGTGTAATAAATAAACAGCAATGACAACTTTTCGTTGTTTGAATGTGGTATGAACCTTTGACAGGAAACTACCTCAAAACGCACGAGGCTTTACGGGCCGAGCGAAACAGATGTTGATGTCTGATGACCAGCAGCTCCTTATGCTCGGATAGCAGCATTAAAAGAACCAACCAAGGGCAAAACACAGTCTGGACTGATGCTCATTTTCAGCTGCTTCTTTATGTGCATCTATGAATGCCAGAGAGTCTATGCTCAGGAATACAGACAAGTCTGTCGGGCTAAAATAAAGATACAAAGACGTGGAATAAGATTGAATTTGACTTTCACGGTCACGTGACTTCTGTTTGCAAACTCACTGGTGATCGGGGAGGGCCCTTCCTTTGTTTGTCACACCAAAGAAAATGCAATGTAGTTGTGATCACACTGAGCAGCAGTGTGAAATGGTGATGCACCAACTTGAGAAAATTCCTGCCAGTCTTTCTTTGATGCTAATGATAACAACAGAGCATCAGCCCTATTTTTTCTCAGCTTCTTACAAACACCCTGCTGCTACAGCCACAAATAGAAATGATGACTTGACTCAGCTGTATTAAATGCACACTGAATTTCAGGGCCTGTACTTCTATTTGCTAGAGAGATGTGCACACACACACACACACACACACACACACACACACACAGAAAATCACTCCCGTACATCGACACACACCCTCATGCCACACAAGTGCAAACAAAGTTGATGATTTTAATCACCATAACATGCTGAGAACACAAACACACCCTCAGGGTGCTAATCAATTACTGCAGAGCTCAAATACACGCACCTACTTACTCGCACAAACACACACACACACACACACACACACACACAATCAAGCTAAACAAATTTGACTCTAAGCCAGATTTTCTTGTTGTTATTTTTTTTTACTGATTTCTGAAGTATGTGTGTTTTTATATGCCTGTACTGCAGGATGATGTCTTACTCAGCCTGAAGGTAAACAAATCCCACCACGAGCCCACCAACACACATGCATGCAAGACGCGAGGCTTCAGTGGCCACTTTTCCTCATAGTTTGTTAGAAATTATAATTTTGAGACTGACAGAAGTCAAAGCCTTCTGTCTCCTTTCCCTCTGCGTTTCCATCAATCAAAATAAGCAATGCAGTGACACCAAACATGAAGACATTTCCATATGAAAACAGTCGCATTTTGCATTGACCGGCTGAAGAAAACCTCATGTTTATTCAACCTGTAACCAGTTTATGAAGAATTTTTTTTTTACTTTTGCTGCTCTTTGAATTTCTTTTGAAAAAAGATAATTACCTCAGAAAGCTTTCACAGAAGCACCTGCATTTCCTACTCACTCCTCATGAAAACACAACGTAAAGTGTTAACTTTCAGTGAAAGCTGTCAACAGAAATACACTGAATGTTAACATTCAGTGTTGGTGCTTGACTGCGCTGACAGAGCTATCATTATGATAATACCGAGGTCTATCATAATTATCTGCTAATTGACTGCCTAACGAGGTAGCGCTCATTAGAATGCTCATTAATACTCCATCATCACCACTGATAGCTGTAATCATAGAGTGATGGGGGTTTCAAGGTCTTACACGAGTGTGTGTGCCCATATATGTGTGCTTTCCTTTTTGTTGATTCTTCCAGCAGCACCACATCACAGGTACTGATTCCCATCTGTTGAATATGGAGTTCCGAGGCTTCAAGGCTTTAAAATCATGCACGTCTCACACAAATTAAGTTGCAAGAACTCTATCTATGCATAAACATGTAACAAATGTCTAAAAATGCCTGTAATCCCTAAGCAGTTAATGCAATACTTTTGTTTACTCTCTTGATTTAAAGCTGAAAGTTTGCAGCTTAATTGCATCTGGATTGTTTAGTATTGTTAATATGTCCTGTATTCATCATGCTGGTATGGAAGCTAACCATGAATATAGTTAGGTTCAAAGCTTTGTGTCATCCATTCATCCAGTGTCACCTTGTACACCATTACAGTGGATTTTAAATCAATTATACATGAAACTAACTTAAAATATAAAAGATAAGATAAGACCAGCCTTTATTGTTCCACAACGGGGAAATTCAGGTGTGCCAGCAGCCAGAGGTTTATACAGAGTTAGAGAATAAAGCAGAATATACAAAATAAAATAGTAATAACAATAATATTCTAACTGCAAAAATTTACATAGTGCAATTAGATTGCAAAAAAATATCTATATACATGTATAAGTTATTAATAAAAGATTGAGCTAATATTTACTATTTATAAACAACCAGATTGCCTTATGCATGAATGCATTACTATGAATGACACCGTGTGTCTAGAAACTGTGCGTCATTTAGTCTAATGGGAACAACTGAGACTGTTATTTCTCTTTGCAAGACCACCGAAGTCTGGCATCATGTCTGATACTGAAGCACTGAGTTCTGATGTTTATCTGAGCTTCAAGTTGGTATTCATTAAGGGGAGCAGCCTCTGTTGCAATTGAGTTAAATACCAGTACTCATTGCCTCACAATTTATTAAAAACATGCTCTGTTGTGTTGATTTGTTCTGATTTGTGTTTTGTGGGGTTGTTCTGGTTTCCCTTTAGGATTCCCTTTAGGACAACCTGCATAGCCAATAATTCTTATAGATGGCATTCCTGTCTCCAGGTATAAGAATTTAAACTTGTGGCATGTGGCAACAGTGTGAAAGCTGTGTCCGTGTGCTTTAATGATTTCATCTAATACTCCTCTAGCCCAGAGAAACAACAAATTGCACTAGAGGAGCAACAATGAGACAACCCCAAAACAGGACTCGTTTTTCCACTAGTGTTGCATTTGGCTAGGGTCAGTGTCACTGCTGGCAGCATGAGGACATACCTGGACCCTACAGAAGTTGCACAGGTAGTCCAACTCCTCCAGGATGGCACGTCAGTACGTGACGTTGTCGGGAGCTTTGCTGTGTCTCAAGAGCATTGGGGAGCTGGAGATCCCAGGAAGCAGGCAGTTATTCTGGGAGGTCCTTAACCCATTAGCAGGACAGGATGAGCACTTTCAGAAACCTACAAAATGACCTCCTGAAGGCCCTGGTGTTTGGTCTGTTTCTGACCAAACAATCAGAAACAGACTGAGGGCCACGCTGCATCAGTCAAGGTCTTATATTTCTCTGTGTGATGACTCTCATAATGGCAGTGTTGTAATCCTTAACCATGGCATTCTGCTCTCCACAAACTAAGCACACAGCTTTATCGCTGACTACATAAAACCTTAGAAGTCTACGTTATGCTGAAAACCCTACATTCATCATTTTGGGGCTATTAAACTCAAAGTAGTCGCCTTCAAAATAAAAGCAAGAGCCTTACAAAAAACACAGTAAACCTTTCTGTGATGAGGAGTTCATCCAAGAGTGCTTGGTGGCTGACGTGGAACAAACTGCATGATGTATACTTACTGTTCAAATTTCTCACTGACCTCAAGTGGGCTGGTCAGGGACGAGCACAGGGCCGGTTGTTACCTGGAGGCGGTACAGTGTCCGCGTCTAATCCTGTCTGCAGATTTATGGAACAGATTTGTAGATTCTTGGGATAAGCATATATTTGCAGTGCAAGCTCTGACATGTCTTTGCCTCACTTTACACCACCTAACACTACATTTTCAGTGCATGTCTCCTCTCACCAGAGACTCATTTATTCAGGTGAAAGGTTGGCAGTGTTGCATGGCAGTATTCTACCTAGTGGGGTTTTTTTTTTTAACACATGATTCCAGAAATGGTTTCTCTCACTTCTCTTTAAAGTAATATTACAGTCACTAGGAGGAGGAGGCAGCAATTATTTCAGGTTCTTATTTCAAAAGGACCCTGCAGGCACCCCGCTACACACCTTGTGCAGTTTTCTGCAGCGGCTCCCTGTGGCGGCAGCCTTCCCACTATCATCTGGCCACCTCTTTGCAGGAATGAGGAAGGAAATATCCCAGAATGTGCCAGCTTTGTTTAATGACTCCTTCTGCGCTCAAATTTCAGTTCCAGTGAAATCACGGTGTCGTCTTTAATGTGTGTTTTGCCTTCAACCTGGACTGCAGCTGGTTTAAGGATTTAGCTGCAGAACAGATCAAATATATCTTCTGTGTGGCACAGCGTGGTGTCTAACGTTGCTGTGCTGTATGTTGCAGGTATGCCTCTCAGTCTGGACTGCAAGGCCTTTTTTGGCTACAGCGGGGAAAACAGAAAGCCCAGCATCCACTGGACGAAGGGAGAAAAATATGTTGAAGAACTAGCAGGACATATTAAAGAAAGTGAAGTCAAGTAAGTAAACCAGTGCCGATAGAAGCATTGATTCAGTCGCATATTCAAAATTAATGTGAATAAATGTCCCGAGGGTGGGGGTAAATAACTGCTAAATACATCGACTGCAAGACAGTATCAATTACACTCTCTCAAGTTTACAGGTTTCTATTGTTAATTAATTTCTGAATAGTCTTGACTCCAGCTGCGCTCCTCACACTGTCAGGATCTAATTTGGTCTCTTATGATTTATGACTTATAGAGGGTTTTCTGACAGCTTTCTTCTCAACTTTTCAAAAAAAAAAATTATGAATACTAATAATAAAGTTAAATTGAATTCATTTTCTCCCCTATTGGGACCAATTACATTGGACTCTATTGGGAAAAGCCTGATTGTCTGCGGGGCATCAAATATCATTAGAACAACCTGCTGGATCGCTATGGTAACCATCAGAGGATTTAGACTGCTGCAGACACACACACATACACACACGCAGTGTGAGGAAAGAGAATTCTGTCTAAAAGTCTATTAATTACATTTAAAACGGTTTATCTTCAAAATCTATAAAAGATAAAGTTGAAAGCGAAAGTATTAGTTAAATGAGCTCAGTTGTTGAGTCGGGGGGTGGGCAGTGATAATGGCCTCTCCCGCTATGTTGCTTTCTGCAGTGGGCCGGTGCTTTGGTGCTGGTGGCGTAACAAGAGACATGACTTGGTCCACCTCCTGCATTGCACTGAAACAACCCTAAAACGTTTCATAAAGGCCCACACTAAGCACCTGTGGCACTTTAGCTTTAACTTTGTTGTTTATTATTGGAGACCACTATTGTCCTCGTTTCCCTCGTGGGATGAATAAAGCGTCTGCCTGCCTGTCTGTCTCCAAATGAGCCGACCAGCAGCTGAAATGACCACTCAGCCAATCATGTTCTTGCGCTTGTGCACAGTGGACCTGTGTGGAAGGAATTTTATTTTTTGATCAGATTTATTAAGCTTTTTTTTTCTTCTTTATTTCTTTTTTTTTTTTTTTTTTTGGGTTTTTAAGCTGTTTTTTTTTTCCTTTTTTTTTTAAAATTTTTTTATTTTTTTTTAAGTTTTTTTTTTTTTTTTTTTTTTTTTTTTTTTTTGAGTTTTAAAGCAGTTTTGATGTCCCAGTAATCATTAACATTCAGTTGCCCACAATATTTGGACAGTTTTTTTTTCTTTTTTTGAAATGTTCTTCCCCGTGTTTGTGTGGGTTTCCTCCGGGTACTCCGGTTTCCTCCCGCAGTCCAAAGACGTGCCGTTACTGGGGTTAATTGGTGATTCTAAATTTCCCATAGGTGTGAATGTGAGTGTGAATGGTCTGTCTCTCTGTGGTCCCATTTACATGACAACATTTCCAGTGGAAATGTAGAGTTTCAAAGTGTTTGTCCTCTTTCCCTCTGTGAAGGGAAGAAACTAGTAAGTTATTTTTTAAAGGCTGAAAATGTCTGGAATCTCAGTGGAGATCACAGGAAGAGCGATCAGACTTTCCCAGTGCGTCCAAACAGCCGGCAGCATGGTGGTGGTCTTTGCTGTAAATAAATTAGCCTCTGAAAGGTAATGGAAGTGGTCTTTGAAGGGGAGATGGGATACCGTAGGCAGGATTAGAGCAGATAAATCCACACTGACTTTGTAACTCATCGGTTAATACTCTTGTGCTGCAGTGCTGCAGACTCATGAATCATAATATTTAATTTGTGCATGGAGTTAGCTGCTTCTCTTATAGCTGCTTATGTAGATCTACATCAGCTGCTCTTAGCAACAGCTTTCAAGCTAAATAAATGTGCCATTACTACCTGAGTTCATGTTGACGCTCTGAAGCAGCCGCTACATTTTAGGTCTAATGGGCTTTGAAATTTAGGCAGTTTAATTCCACTATGAGGTAAAAATGCAAGTGACTGCAAATTCAGCGAGTGAAACGTTTACAGCAAAGTCCACATGGCAGCTAGCTTGACAGGGATGTTGCCATTCATTAGAGGAAGTGCACCAAGGCTGAAATGAAGTTGTGCTGACATTTTGTCAGCTAAACGTTTGAGACAACCGTCGCACAGACGACACTGGCTTCATTTAGTCTCAAAAATGAATTTAACTAACAAGTAATGTTTGATTGGATGGTCAGCCTGTGATATGACCTGCCCACTCGAAGCCTTTTCACCATCTCAGGTACAACTATGCAGCTTTATCACTGTTAGATGGACATAATAACAAATGGCGTGAGAGAGAAAAGCCTGTTTAGTTTTCCTTGAGTTGCACTCAGCTGGTGACAGTTTAATCAATGCCAGATTCTTTCTAATGTACCATCTACGATAACTACAGTGTGTTTAATTGTTTTTTATTATTATTCAGACTGCTCCCTGGAGCAGAACATCTCCAGCACTTCCTGTTAAAGAAAAAGAAAAAGCATAATGTTGTAATGTAGTGTGTAATGTAAAAAGTTAACTGATGCTCTCACGCTGAGCTGGAGGTAATCAAAGTGCTTGAAATTAAACCTGAGACAAAATGTTCTCTTCTGCTCAGAGAGCCTTCACATTTCCTGTTATCAGCTGAGCACAGCAATAATAATATGAATGTTTATCTCCCCTAAAGGCAAATCCTATTGCCCTCTTCCCTTCATGGGGAGGTCACAGGTTATAGCAGCTCTGAAGCCGGGTGACCTTCAGTGTCTTGCTGGAGGACACTTCGGCAGCAGAGCTGTTTACTGATCCAGGACTTGAACCCAGGTTCTGTGCTTTAAGAATGTGTCCATGACTGCTAATCCACCTCCTGCCCTCTGAAAATGTTCACTCCCGGGAAAATGGTGTTGTAGAGAGCAGCGCGGTACATGAGTAACAGTGTTTAAACTTGAAACTAATCATGCCCCGTAGTATTAAATTAACCTTTGCCTGATTAGTTCTCAGTCTTTCAGTCCAGTCCTCTGGCCACCTCTGATCCAATCATACTGCTATTCCAGGTTCGACAATCGCACTCCAGCAGGTTGACTCCCGCTGTGATGCCCATTAATCTGTCCACTTTAAGCTCCCTTCCCCACATCTTGCTGCAGCACTGGCCTGAGGACTTTGTCTATGTCTGTTTGCATAGTGTCAAACACAGTCCTGTAGCCTCCATGATAATGCAAATACCTGTAATTACCAAGGCTTCCTCCCTCGCTGACACACTCGCCTCCTGCAGCACTCAGAGCCCGTGACAAGCTGTGAGTCTGAACAGAAAAACTCGAGTGCTTTTCTTTGTGAAGCCCTTTTGGGGGGGAAATGTAAATACATATTCTACGAAGTTCAACTATTTTTGGTTAGAGCATTCATTAAACATAGGCAACAAAGTATATATGAGCAGCATCATCAGTTTTACTCCAGCTGTTGGCTGAGCTCAGCTTCACTGCTGTCCGGCTTCTTCACGTTTCTGCAACTCAGCTATCACAGTCCACGGTTCGTTCATGTGCAATGAATTGGTAATTACAGTATTTCCACTTGGGCCAGTGCTTGCTTCACGTTTTCACTTGAAGGCAGCCCTAGCCCATATGTCTACTGATGCAGAGAGACTTTTTTTTTTACCTGCTTAAAATTCACATCTGTTGTCCAGTCCAACTGCTGTCTCTCTGTTTCAGTGTTGAAGAGTCTGCAGCTACATCATTAAAGATGATTTTATGCTATATTTTGTTTTATAAGTTGAGTTTATTTTTCTTGGGGCATTTTAGTTAGCCCGTTCTTTGTGCTAAAGAAGGGGAAAAGCAGTTTGTTTTTTTTAAATTTAAAGTTCAAAAGTTTATGTCTGCAGTGAAAATGGGGGAACCAGCTTGAAACAGCCAGGCTCGTAATGTGCTTCCTGTCAACAGTGATGAGTACAATGGTCTGAGGAGGGACAAAGCATCAATAATACAGGAGCAAGTTGTTTGATCCACAGTGGCTCCAGCTTGCAGCTTAGAAGACTGAATGATCTACTGCAAACATCTTGTTACCAGATATTGAACAACAGGGCACGTTCAGAGGTCTTGTAGAGTCAGTGTATAAAAGGTCTGGCCTGTTTTATCGCTGCACTTCAGTGTAGAAGTTCAATGAGGTGCAGAGGGAGGACGGCGCCGTATTGACAGCAACTGAAACGTTGTAGGATTGGGAAGCTGCGACTGTGTTTAAGTCATTCCAGCAACTGTCAGCAAAGAGTTTTCAGATTTGCTGCAGAGAAATCACATTACTGACAATCAGAACGTTGTCAGAGCTCGCTGGCCTTATCCTGTTCCTCTGCTGGATGTACTGTAAAGAATATTCCATAGTTCACCTGAGTGACGGGCGGTGAGGCCATCTACTGAATACTGGATTCGGGTCTGGCCTCAGCCCCTTGCTGCATGTCATCCCACCCATCTTCCTTTTCTGGCTGTCTTCAATACCTGTATCAAAGAAAATCAGGCTCAATAGCACAGAAGGATCTATTGCAACCATTGTGATGTATTTTGTTTTTGAATGAAAGTTACAGTAAAACATCAGTCGAAGCCTCCAGATATGTATGTATGTGTGTGTGTGTGGTGTGTGTGTGGGGGGGGGGGGGGGGGGGGGGCGGAGAAAGGGCATTGGTGGGCTT
>VOQJ01024931.1:0-10635 GCA_015052665.1 Apistogramma diplotaenia | reverse complement strand
TATAAAGGAAGTCAAAGTACAGAGATCTTTCAAATGCTGGTAAATTACCACACACTAAGTTAGCACATAAGTAAATAACAGATACAGCAAACACTGACCAGAGCGACGACAACATGTTTTTTCTGTTATATTTTCAGTGTAGGTGGTATGTACTTACCTCAGTCCTGATGACAGCGAGCAAAGCATAAGCTGTGGCCTCCAGTGTGTGATGATGTTCATTACGTACTGGCCAGTGGGTTTTGTCTGTGGAGGATCCATACATACAAGTTTAACAAATGCATGTGTTTAATCTTATTACAGCAAGTACTACTATTATTACAGAGGCAAAGCACTGTCAAACTTTGAAAATCATGCCAACTGAAGCAGTGAAAACTGAAAGCAATTGGTGCCTTGAAATGCTGTCAAGGCCTCAGACCGAAACTGTGCTTAACGTCCTTAAAAACATCAGGTTTTGCTTTGTCAAACCTTTATTCTACCCTAAAATGATCGGATAGCTAGCTAACATTAGCTGTGTTAACAACCATAGATTTGTAGACACATCTGTCCAGAACACACTTTATGCACTTCCAGAGCAGCTGCTTTTGTATAACAAAACAAAGAATGCCTGCATTTGCAGTTTTTACAAAAACCTTAAACTTGCACAGACACCAAATATTAGCTTTGTGTCAAATTTAGATTTTGCCACACTTGCAGATTGCAATTTCAATTTCTCCAATTTCATTGTACAGCTGTATAATGACAATAAAGGCTATTCTATTCTATTCTAAAAATGTAAATAACAAATGGAGTCCCATACGGTGATCAAAAAATAGCTACCTTTGAAAAAGGATGTTTTTAAAATTTAAAGCAAGATTTGAATTTTTATTTATTTATTTGTGGAGTCTGTCATCAGTCAAGTGCACTGCAAACACAATATACTGGACAAGATTAAAATGTTCCAAAGTCTTCATCCAACAGATTTGGATTTCAAATGCATAAATACACTGATTTAATCTTAATCTTATGTTTAGCTCTACATTGTGGGACCACCTGAGGAGATGAACCTGAAGAGGATCTCCTGGTTCAGTTTGTTTTCATTAGCCAAGGCATATGATGTCATTGCAACAGCATAAGGGTTGGTGAGCCTGGGAAGGCGCCTCTCCAGGAAGGCCACTGCTTTGTTTATACTGTTTGGTAAACTCTGAGCATAGAGTATAGGAAATAAGATACAAAAAGTTAAATCCAGAAGCTCAATGAGACATAGATGCAAAAATGACATCCAGCTATATGCCCTTCTTTCTTGATCAAACAAAAAAAATATCAGCACACCACACTATATATATATTATACAGATCTTCATAATAGAAGTGACATTTTGGGCCATTCTTCAGACTTTACAATTCATAGAGAAGTACACCTGTTTAAATACTCCTCCACTAATCAGTGGGTCAAATGTCCCATGTGACATAAATAAACAGACGCGTAGGAGTGTACTAAAAGAAGGTCAATGGTATCATCATATCAATATTATACAAAGTCAAAAAGTATAATAAATGCAAGATATGAGAAATGTACATCTATAAAAATATAATTTTATAAAAAAGATAGTAATAAATTACTGATAGAAGAAGGATAAGACAAGTTATGTTAAAAGTGGTGGTTAAAAGTGGTGGTCACATGTAAATGCAGCCTTAAAAATGTTAAAGTACATGGCACTGATGGAAGTCACAGAAAGGGTCTTAAATCGAGGCCATAGGGAGCTTGAGTGTGGAGTGTAAAAATCCAAAATGCTTCCCTTTTTAGTAGATAAGAATTAAAATCAGCACTGCGGGTAGTGATATTAACAGATTCAATACCGCAATAATGAAGAGATGAGACATGAGCAGCCTGCAAAAAGTGAGCAGAACAGAACTTTTAGTATTTTGAGTACGGATGTTAGAGCGATGTTCACAGATTCAAATTTTAAGTGGTCTTGTGGTTTTGTCGACATACGCTAGACCGCAAGGACATTTGAGTAGATAAATGACATTACTAGTCTGGCCACGTGATTGCAGTATTGATTCTGTAAGTTTTTCCAGAGTGTGGATGATGGAACACTTTTGTGTCATACATAAAATTGCATTGTGTACAATGACCACATCGGCAATTGCCGATTATAATCATTATAATTGATTTTAATGCTTTAGAAGGTCTGTCTAAACAAAACGTTTTTTTGCTTAGGAGTTACTTGGTGTACGGACATTTTTTCTTTGATCGATACGGTTTTGTTTCTGCACCCCTTTATGAGTGGATGTGCATGGTATTTTTGCTATTGCTTCTTTTTTGATGTCAATACAATTGAAATTCTCAAATTTATATGCAACTGATATATAAGCACTTAACAGTCAGTATAATTTCCATGTGCACAATGTATTTTAATCCAGTTGATGAACAGTGTAAGTAGGTGATATACTCACATTAACAGAGGAGTTACAAATTTGACGTGACTCCTGCATGGCAATGAGGCAGAAGGCTGTCATGGAAGCTTCTGAATCTGTTCCTAACAGATCACTCTGCACATACATACATACAAATATATATGTTTTATATCATTTTTGTATACAACCAAATATAAGAAATGCTGTCATTAAAATGAATAAACTCACACGCATTGATCTGCTGTACACATATCCAATTTCTCTAAACATGCCATCAGGTAGCTGTGCGTGGAGAATGAGAAACTTCATGGCATCGCAGATCACATGGTTCTCCACTCTCACCAGTTTAGAAGCCATCGCAAAAACCTTGGCAACGTAGGCAGTCAGCCTTACAGAGGGGAGAACAGTGAGCACAGCTCTGGATTATTTACTTTTACCTGAAACAATACGTCCATTATCTAACGATCATTTAGGAGTTTTACTGACTCACCAGGTGCTGCCAAGGAAATTTGGAAACACAGCAAAAGAGCCATCTTGTTTCCGAAATCTAAGTTCATTTTCATAACCTGGAAGACACAGAGGGCAAAAAATTGAATTAATTACCAGTAAAGACTTTACTGAAATTTGCTGATTTGATAAGAATTTGAAAAGAATGTTTGCATATCTGTGTTTGTGAACCTACCTAATTTTATGTTCTGAAGAGCTTCACTACGTTTCTCAAAGCCAACAAACTCCCACTGGTTAGTTTTGTCCAAATACATGGTTGCAACAACAGGCAAGATCATGCGAACCATGACCTGCTCTCCACTGCCATAGGCCTGTTTTAGGATTAGTGTGCCCATTGATTTACCACTGATGGCAGTTTCCAACAGCGTACTCATTTGCTCTTTTCCTGTATGAACACAAACAAGTCCCCAGAATCACTGAGCTGATAATTTGCAATTTCTAAATCCAATAGAGAAGGTTTTCTTTGTGTGGAGGTCTTCGGCTGACTGCCCCACACCAGGGAGAATATATTGGAGTTAATGGAGCACGCATGTGTCGATGTTAGTGTAGAGTCCTGTCAAAGCTGGATTTGGGGATTTTCTCTCATTGCCTGATAAGGGAACACATTGCAGGTGATGTAGCCCCTTGAGACAAATAGCTGATAGCTGCTTTTAAATGCCTGTAGAATTGCAACCACATATGATAGAGCAAAGATTCCTTTTGCATACAAAAAACAGATTATTTACTCTTAAATATACTGTAATGCATTCAGCGTGTCACAAAGTGCTGCATCCTTCCTCTAATGGGTTTATGAAAATCATGTGACAAGCCCTAAGAACAAAACATATATAGATATACAGTATACATTATATATATTCATAAATATAATTACAGTCAGGTTTCTGAAGGTTCTGTTGATGTATTGTGAGCTGAAATATTTCACACAATAGTACTAAAGTAAAATTTTTCTGGGTATCAGTATCAAGTTTGAAATTCTAGTATTGTGGAAACCTTACTTCAAATGTTAGCACATTTGGAAGAGTCTCCGAATTTGGGCAGCCTTCGTCGCCTTGGTAATCGGCCTACAAATGTGGCTTTCGAAGGACGCGGCCCCTGATTTTGGACACAGCTAATATTGTTGTTGCAAAATAACCAGACTGCAGAATAACAAGACCACAAAATAACCATACCTTTTGCAATGTTTCAGGAACATTATAGAACAACATGAAGACATTAACCCCCTTACTAATTTGTGCATGGAAATGTCCTTAATCTTCCCAAAAAAAACAAGTGTGTATGCAAATTTACAGTCAGATCTATGAAATGTACACACTGGCCTATTTTGTTCTTACTACCATATGTATGTGCAAATGGCATATAACCTGTATCTCATCTGCGGAAAAAGTGGTGATGAAATTTGCAAGAGAAATTTTAACCTCCAAGCCAACAATGCAAGAGAAACTGCAATTGTGTTCAAAGTCACAGCTTTCTATAGTTTTCCCACTAAAGTGTGAGGTCCTTACAGAGGTAAAAGAGGTTCTGAATATATTTACCCTGAGACACTCACTATGGCTCAAATAAAAAAAAAATTCAGCAAAGATGATCTGAAAAAACACTAACAGACATCCATCCATTCTTTTTCTTCCACTTAGCCAGGGCTGTGTCGTGGGGGCAGCAGCCTAAGCAAAGAAGCCCAGACCTCCCTCTCCCCAGCTACCTCCACTAAGAAGCCAGCACTCGATGAAGCAAACAGGACTGCATCATCTGCAAAGAGCAGACATGAGATTCAGAGGCCACCAAGGAAAAAGCCCTCCATGACATGGCTACACCTAGAACTTCTGTCCACAAAAATTATGAACAGAATAGGTGACAAAGGGCAGCCCTGGCAGAGTCCAGCACCCACAGGAAACAAATCCGACTTATTTCCAGCAATGCGGACCAAGCGTACAAATGTACAGGAACTGAATGGTCCACAACAACAGGCCAGACACCCCTTACTCCCACAGCACCTCCCACGGGATATCCTAAGAGATGTGATTGAATGCCTTCTCCAAGTCCACAACACACATTTAGACTGGATTTGCAAAGTCCCATGCACACTCGAACATCCTCAAGAGGATAAAGAGCTGGACAGAGACCAAAGATTTTCTGGCCTTTTTAGTCAATACTCAACTTTTGGGTTGTATCTCAAGCTCTGTTTATCATTTGATTATAACCTTCTCTACAATGAAGCATTGACCCTATCATGCTATGGGCGTGTTTTGCATGTATTCAAGCCCTTTCAACATTTTGGAAAAACCCATTTGACAGTCTGGAGTCTAAGATTCTTCTTTGGTTTCTAAAGGTTTTGCACACCTGGATGACACTGTGGCTGCATATTCATACAGGAGCATTTGACAGCATCAAAGTTGGAGACTGGTCAGAAATAAGGGACAACTAATGTAGCCAAAAACAGTTCCTTGAAATAAGGATGCTCCAGATTGCACGGGCTCTAATACTGAAGCTAACTCTTGCATACAGCAAAGACACTACCGAAGTGATTCCACGGCAAGTCCCTTATGCAAATCCTAAACCTTACACATCTGTGGAGAGACCTGATGACAGCTGATTACAGATTAGTCTAATAACATTTCACAGGATCTACCAGGATGTATTTGAGCAAAGTAAACATAACTCATTCTAAAATATGCTCTTTGGTCTCACCAGTTAGATAGATTTGTGTGCTTGTAGTTGTATCTGGAACCACATCTGTCTCTGGAATGGCACTCCTGATGATTTCCACTTGTTTGCCGTCTGAAGGAAGAGACAGTTGAGAAGTTAGTGGATCCTCAAATAATTTTTGTGCTTATTGCAGATACTTTCATTGTAAACCAACCTCTTCCTTTCTTAGTAGGGTCTAATATTACAGTCATTTGAGATTTCATCAGTACACCTGGAGGCTGTAAAACAGTAGTTAATAAACAGATAAAGAGTTAAAAACTGTCAATGTGAATTGTTGACACTGTTATGACACAAAGATAATTGTATGATAATGTGTTTTTAATAATGTGTATTTCTTACTCCTGTTTCTAATTTAATTTGATTATAGTGTTGCTGTAACAGGCATCAACATACAATGCAACATGTATATGAGACAACTAGTGATGTGAGATGCAAATGTGAAGTTAAAACAGTGATAATATACCAAGCTCTGCAGCCAATACCAAGTCTGACTTTCTTACCACTACTCGCAGCATCTTCCTGATGCCATCACTGTTCCCCTCTCTATCAGCTGCTTTGATCTCAATGGGGAAAGATCCTTCCTTCACGGGGACAATGATAAATGGTACAGCCCGTGTACTTTTACCTCCAACGTTGACCTCCTGACGATACCTCCTGCGCTTGTGAGCTGCACTGCACAAATTGGTTTCCTCTGTTAGATCAACGCGCACCTAGAAATGGGGAAATATGGAGGGTTAACAAAAAAATAGGATGACACATTTGAAAATATGAATAAATAAGGGGAAAACACATACAATGCAAATGTTTTATAAGGGACACGTGGTCTCCCAATAACTCCATGATTATGAAAGTCAGATGTGATGATCTATTTTTTGTCTAGGACCATAATCAAATTTTTAAAGTCTAATGAATAAAGTACCCTGGTTGGCTTGGTTTAATAATGCTATGTAACTACCATAATTTAAAAGATAAAAACCCAACAAGACAGCTCCATTGTCACATTGGCAGCGGTGGGCCGTCAAGGCCTGCAAGGCCTTCTCTGTTAGCCTAAAAAAATATCTGAATCACTGAGTGATGTTAATTAATTTTGTCCATCAATACTTGGTAAATAATTTCAAATGGTGTGCATGGTTCCTTTCATAACTTCTCCCATGGTTGCACTGTTTCCAGATGTGTATTTTCATATTAAAACATTTAACCAATCACATTTCAGCCATCATTTGCTGCCAGGGTCAAAGAAATCTGCCTGTAGGCCTTGACAATCAGTTCTGCAGGCCCTGTAGCATAAAGTGTCGATCAAACTGTTGCTTCAACCAATCAGATTTTTAGTTGGCAATACCAAGGCTCTCTAGCAGGTGTACAGTAACATCAGCATATTCATACACTTTGATTGGATAGTCAGAGTCTACTAACCAGAGCAAGCAAACTGCATCTGTAGCGAGCTGCATAAGCAAAAATATAGTTGTGTTGATTTTATAGCTGTTTTCTCAACCCACAATGGCTGAAGGGGGAGAAGAAATTGATTTGGTTGTCAATTTATTGCCTGAAGATGGACTTTTCAAGAAAAGTGGACATCATTAGGAAAGGTCAGGCAACAACCGGGAAAAGGATTTGTCTACCACTTTCAGTCGACTAATTACAAGGGGTAGCACTGGCTCACAAGCTCTGAGGAACGCTGCAAATTACTAGGAGTGCTTGTTGTTTGCCACTGATCAACATGGTGTTTGGAGCCACACTGGATTTGTAAATGTGACTTGCTTAAAACCAAGGCAGCAACAAGACACCAAAGTACTGCCGGACACTTACGAGCAGCAGTGCTTTCCAAAACCTTCAGGGAAACCAGAGTGGATCTACAGCTGAGTGAGCAAGTGCACAGGGAAATGGAGCTCCACAACAAAAAGGTGAAGAAAAATAGGAAAATCTTAAAAAGACGATCATTTTTTTTGGGCAAGCAGGAACTTTCATTTCAGGGACATGATGAATGTGTGAGGTTGTTATTAATGCTTTTTTATGTGTGTCGCAGCTGTAGCGGCACTAAAAGGAGACTTGTAAACATGAGAAAATATTACTATTGAATTAATATCACTATGGACCAATCATGTTTGAGTCAGGTTTACCTCAAACATTAAACAGGTTGTGTGATGTGCAAAATATAGAATGCATTGCCCCCTATGGTCTCAGTGCTTCAGCTTTATACTATCTTTTTTCAAATGTATTTACATTCATTAACAATGTAGTGAATGGGATATCTTGGCCTAGATATCCTATCATCCATCTTTGACAGGCTGGTTCTCCAGCACACCAAGGACCATCTCCTCCTACTTTCAGCAGCCATCAGTTTGCATATTGTACAAACATAGGATACCTGTACTACCTCTACACACATGACTGCAGTCCGGCCCACAATAGCAACCTCATTGTCAAATTTGCTGACCACCCTACAGTGGTCGGACTCATCTCAAGGGGAGATGATGCAACCTACAGAAAGGAGGTCCTGAAGTTGACAGCCTGGTGTTCAGTGAACAACCTGATACTGAACTCCATGAAAATCTAAGAGATCATCGTCGACTTCAGGAAGCACAGGACTGACCCAGCCCCCCTCTACATCAACAGTGAGCGTGTGGAGAGAATCCACACCTTCAGGTTTCTTGGTGTCCTCATCACTGCTGATTTTTTTTTTGGTGACAAATCTACCAGATCACCTTATGAAGGTTCCTCACTCTTCATAACAGTAGGAGACATTTTGCAGAAACTATGCATACTAAATCTCATCATTCTCCCTTGGTATGGTATTTCCAACAGTACAACCTGTTTTGCTCTAATAGCCCAGACTCACTGTGGCAGAGTCGTCATTATAGTTGTGGATGATTGCCTTAATTTCCAGCTGCTCTCCACGGACTGCAGAGTATGGCAGCCTGATATCAATGAAGAAATTCTTCTCTACAGAGACCTCTAAATCATCATTCACACAGATACCTTCAAATGAAAGGATCATAAAACAAAAGGAAGAAAAAAGAAAGGAGGAAGACAATTGTGAGTGGACAGAGAAAATGTCAAAATATGAGCTTAAAATACCATTTATTTAAAATTTTAAAAATGAACAAGCATTATACTTTTTCACTATTTTAACCCCTGCAACCTACTGAAAGATTGAATTTATTAGTTATATGCTGCTGTTTGAAAACAAGTAATTTTTTTAAATCTCTCTTATACACCTCCTATCTCCTCCATGCTCTTGAGACTGTGCTGATGGACACTGCAAACCTTCTGGCAGTGGTACGTATTGATGTGCCAACCTGGAGGAACTGGACTAGCTGTGCAACCTCTGTAACCTCATTCTACCAGTAGTGACACTGAACCTAGCTTAATGCAAAACTAGGAAAAAAAGCGGAAAAGATGAGTAAGAAAAAGATGTAAGTGGCCTCCACCTGTAAAACCATTGCTGTTTTGGGGGTTGTTTCATTATTGCCCCTGTAGTGCACCTGTTCATTTTACTAACACCAAAGCAGCTGATACTTATTAACAACCCGTCTGCTACTTAAAATGTGTGCATGCATGTACATGCACCTTTTATGTAAGACTGATAGACCAATAAGAAATTAAACAGGGAACTTTGGAACTGCAACATAGTACCATACAACAAAGGACAGTAGAACAAAAATAAATTCTTAATACAAAGATAAGTGAGAGTTGTGCAGGGAAACAATCCTCACCATGAGTTCTTGACATACTAATGCCAGTGAAGTGCCAGGTTGTGATTGAATCTTGCAAAGTAGGTTCAAGTGATTTTGTGGCACTGAAATAGAAAAGTTCCATCAGTTTCAATGGGAAAAGAAATTGGTCAGAAATTTTAAAAGTGGCTTAAATTTTTGTGCATTGTTTTCGTTTGCTCTCCTTACCAGTTAGGTGTGATTAGAGAGCAATTTGGTAGTTTGACAGTAGTCCAAAGCCAGCTTTCATAGAACTTGGTGCGAACAGTGATGTCATTGCTGTCTGTGTAATCATTATCATCCCTCTCACCTAAAAAATTATCAAAAAAGTTGATTTTATATGGAGGCAGTGATTCTTTGAAAACAAGTATAATGTATACATGTGAGCTACCCAATTAGGTTTTTTCCCATCTCTTACTGCGAGCCAGTTTGAGGGCATCATCTTTCCTCTCAGCATGCAATTTTTCCATCTCCTTGCAGCAGTCCAGGAAGGCCTCGGCACAGGCTGGACCACCCACAACATAGTCACGGCGCCTCTCGCAGGTGTATGGAACAGGAATGCCTTTCATGCCATCCAAACAGCACTCAATTTCTTCTTTGTTGTTATATTTAGATGCTGAAAACCAATGTTGTGAAGTTAAAACAGGTAAGTAAGGAAAGTTTATTTATAAAGTGCCTTTCACAGACAGAAAAAGTCATAAAGTGCTGTACAAAAACAATTAATTTAAAAACAAATGACACCTTTGCATTAATAAAACAACAATAATATTTCAGCATCCTAGGTCACATCATTCTTGAGTTATATAAATATATATATAAATATTCAATAAATATAAATAGAATTAACAATAATATAAAAAAGATATACATATACACATACACACATATATACACATTCATACCCATACCCATATACATACAGTGGGGAAAAAAGTATTTAGTCAGTCACCAATTGTGCAAGTTCTCCCACTTTAAAAGATGAGAGAGGCCTGTAATTGACATCATAGGTAGACCTCAACTATGAGAGACAAAATGAGAAAAAAAATCAGAAAATCACATTGTCTGATTTTTAAAGGATTTATTTGCAAATAGGCAAACAGGCCTCTCTCATCTTTTAAAGTGGGAGAACTTGCACAATTGGTGACTGACTAAATACTTTTTTTCCCCACTGTATGTATATGTGTATGGGTATGAATGTGTATATATGTGTGTATATGTACATCTTTTTTATATTATTGTTAATTATATTTATATCCATTCATATTTAAGTGCAACACTGTGACCTGAGGACAGAAATTTTGTTCCACTACATGTAAATATGA
>VOQJ01024927.1:0-16661 GCA_015052665.1 Apistogramma diplotaenia | reverse complement strand
GGGGGCCGGGGTAAAGGGGTTCGGAGAGGGGGCGGGCGGGGGGGGGGGGGGGGGTGGGAGGGGTATTTGAAGTGCAGAACAGATGTTTGGAAAACTGGAGGTTTTTTAGAGTTCAAACTTTTCTGTTGGAAAACACGGTTTTTAGAAGCTTTCTGAGCTGAAAATGAAGCCAGTAAATATACACAGTATATATATGTATCTATATATACTGTATATATATGTATCTATATACTGTATATATATGTATCTGTATATACAGTATATATATGTATCTATATACACAGTATATATATATATATGTATCTGTATATACAGTATATATATTCAGAAGAGTGACGCTTTGTTCTTTGTCTTAAACGGACCTCTGGCCTTTCAGCGTCTTCCTCCTGCAGCACCTGAGATGCTGCAGACGGGAAAGATTTGTCTGTCTTGATTCTCTCCATTCATGTGGGCACACATTTCTAACCTGGCTCTCCAGTTGAGAAAAGGACAGATAAAAGAGGCATTCTCCACTTGTTAGTGGTGCTGCGGTGCATGAGCTGGCAGGAGAGGAGAAATCCCTGGCGTGTCTTTGTCCAGAGCTGCCCCCGCTGGTTCCATTCAGCACCAAATCCATCTGGCTGTTAAGTAGTTGGCTTACAGCGAACGATCGGCTGCATCGTGTTCTTTGGGTTCTGATTGTTTCCTCTTCTTACTAGTTCTGACTTCTGACACCAGAACAAGAAACGCTCGATTAAAGATGTGAAGAAGCTGTAATTGTTCCAGAGAAGAGTTTGAATGAATAATTCGGTGATTTTACTTTTGGACTTTGCGATCAGACTCGGTCCAGACGTGCACACACCAGGTTGGCTCCTCCACTTTGGCCCCAGCTGATGCAGCGCTCAGCCGAGGACAAATGGAGATCGAGGAGACTGAGGGACAGTCTGCAAACTTGGCCCTTAAACGGGGGTGGCTCAAGGCCAGAGCCTAATGCATCCCTTCCTTTTGTCCCAGTGAGTTTTGTCCCTTTGTTTTCTGCGAGATCCAAGGAGCAAATGCAGAGTCCAAACGATGGCTGCCCGGAAAAACATGCCATATTTGTATAAACAGGAACAATGTAACAAAAAGATTATAAATAATGAGCACAATATTCATATTATTAAGAGTCTCTTATCACTAGGAGGGATTTTATTTCAGCTTTGAGACTTTTTTACTGACATCTGAGATTCAAAACTTTCATTTATCTCCACCTGCACATCACACACAGCTTCATCGGCTTCATCAGCTTCATCACACATTTTCCTACATGGAGAAATTTCAGCAAACGTAAAGAGATTTTTTTTATGGACCTACTGATTTCACAGAGATATGGACACTTGTTACAGAAGGTGTGTTTGAAGTTCATGCTTCCAATTTTTTTTAAACCTCCCAACAAATAAGGCGACACAGAGTGTGACCCACACACACACACAGCACACTGAAGATGGTCAGATCGTGATGCTGATGGCGTGTCAGGCGTGACTTACTAGAAGATTAGAAACACTTATTTACCTAGTGATCAAAAAGAATCGATGATTTGGCTTTTTGTGCTTATTTAAATATTAAGCCTGATGGCAAACTTTGATAACCTTTATCTCCTGACATACTTAAAATGGTTTAATGATTTCTTTGAGCTGCTCTGTTTCCAGGGTGTAATCATTCATCTTTAATGACTTTAAAAAAAATAACTCGGTGCACAAGTTAGAATTTATTTGAGATCTTCTATAATCCACACAGGCTCAAAAATGTATTTTAATTTGGCAGGGCCACGGCCGATCAACTTCCTGTCAGTGATCATAACCTGCAGCTGGTCGTGTTGTAGACTTGTAGGAGAAACAAGTGCAGATCATCAGTTCAAACAGCAGGTTCAAGCTATTCAGATGCAAAACCTCTTTGACAAGCTCTGGAAGAAGAGCCCAACTGTCCCGAATCAGTCAGGATGTTCAGGAACAACACTGGAACCACCAAAGCTCAAGCTTGCCATGAACTGGAAAGACCTGGAAGTACCTGGAAAGACCTGGAACCCCAGAGTTCACAGTGAAACGAGAAAGAAGCCCCGGCTCCAAAATCAACACCTTCAAGCTTGACGGGCCACACGGCCGAGCCAGAGGCCTTCTGGAGAAACATTTCATGGTCAAATGAGACGAAGACTGAGCTGTTTGGCCACAATGACGAGAGCCGTGTTTGAAGGAATAAAGGTGGGGGACAAAGTGGGTGGAATAATGAAGGAGGAGGTCTCCCTCCAACAGCTTCACCTCAACTCAACAGCTAGACGGTTGAAACAGTTGCTTGTTTCAGCCGGACAATCAAACATTAAGCAGGTTTTGGCTGAGATAAAGCAGCTTATTGTTTCCCACTCGACCCTCGACCCTCGACCTTCTGGGAAAATGATGTTTGAAAAGCCGGTTTGTGCCAGAAGCGAAGGAGTTAAATGAACTGCCAGTTCTGCTAAGAGTGGCCAAGACATTTGTTGAAGGCTACGTAAAGTGCCCGGTCGAGGTGCAACTCGATAAAGGATATTTAATCAAATATTAGTGTGTGTGTGTGTGTGTGTGTAAACCTCTGACTGCATCTGTGGTCACCTTCTTTTGTTCTCCTTTAACTTTCCTTGCAGAGAAATAATGTGATTGATATTTGTGGTTTTAAGTGAAATATTTTCTATTTGCTCTAAAATTTGGAGCCGTCGTTTGTTTCCCGCAGGAGCAAATAAATAAATAAGTCCTAACAGGATTACGGTCTCTCTCAGCTGTACTTTGTGCTAATTAGAAAGCGTTAGCAAACAAAAGGAAGAACTCTGATGTCCTTACGTCATGTCTGGGCTCGCCTCGCTAACACGATGCAATCACGTCTTTGGCCTGTTGTCCATCCATCTTTCTGGAAAAATGAATGTGCCTGTGCTTTGCATAATCAGAGACTAATGGACATCAACAGCAGCACTTCCCTTCAGACATGGAAACCAAAGTGATTTTTGCTTCCTGTCGTTCACACAGCACAGATGCAGATTTCATTCCACCTTCCAGCTGAGTTCATGTGCTTCAGGAGGCGCACGTGAAAAACACGTCATGCTGCCGGCTGCACGTGTAAATGTAAATGCACATGATGCAAACTTCTGACCAGCAGTTATTGAAGGAATGTGCACAGTTCTGCACTTCTTCTCGCTCCAAAACTGACCCTGACTTCTGCTTTTATGGAATATTGAGCTCACTGCAATCACCCAGTCACACCACTGAATCAGGGGCGCCATGATTGATGTCTTCTTCCAGCTTTTCGGGGGTTAACTGAGCCTCTCCCACATATTAGAGCGAGCTGCTGATTAATGAAGAAGAACCACGCCAGTGACAGTTAACTGAAGACAGAGCCGCCTTCTGCATTAGATTTATGGTTCCCCGAGGTCTGCCAGTGATGCTGAGCCCTCATTGTTTAAACGTGGGCTTCCATCACGTAATGCCACTGAACAGGCAAAACTAACTGCAGACAACAAGTCCTCAGTGCCCGTTTAGCCATTTAAGGCTGATTCTTTTAAAAAGTTTGGAGGGGAAAATGAAATCTGTGTGAGTCCCCAAAGTGAATCTGATTATGGTAATGAAGTCTTGGAAGGCGGCTGGGCCTGGATGCTTTCAGCTGCAATGAAGCCACAGTGACAACAGATGGAGCTGAGGGTCCCCTGGGCTCATGTTGCTGATAAAACCCAGCAAGTAAAAAGCTCTTATTGCCTTTCATCCCTTAAATATACCAGCAAATTAATCAGAATAATCATATGATCATAAAAAGCTTATTTTAACACAGAATTGATGAGCTGAACATAGAAAATATTTTTAAAAAACTAATCAGACTTAAAAAAAAGAGGAAAACTGTAACTTTAAATACAAAAGGAAGATAAAAATATAACAAATTTCTGCACTTGCAATTAAAACATGAACATTTTTAGTTGAAGGTTGGTTAGAAAGAAAAAGAAAAAAATGCATCCTTGTGTATATTTTTTGCTGTTTATTTACAGTGTGTGAACGTGCACACGCCCTGTAAATACGTTCCATCCGCCTGTCGGGGCTTTTTCGCCGTCTGCATGTTTTGCACGATTTTCCTTGACTATATTTCATGTTTAGTTGGTTTTGGGATGCTCGCTACGCTCCACTTGCATACTTTGGATCTTTTTATTAGTTATGTTTAAGTACATTTCGTAATCTGAGATCAGTGATTTGGTGTCCAGATGCAAGAAGGAATAAAGCTGAGGCTAAAGTCTGAGAAGCTGCTGCTCTTCTGCTTCCTTCAGAAAGTGTGAACAGAGTCCTTTTGTCCATAGATGAATGCAGCCTCTGACACACTCTAGTGTCTGTTGTGCAGCCTCGGTATTAGACCCCCGCCTCGCACGCTGAAGTCCTAAATGACCCATGCTGTTGCTCTCACTGTCTGTATGCTGAGCCCAGCCAGTGTTGCATCAGTGCCGTTTCATCTGTTACCAATAATAATGTAAAAGATGCCTGACTGTAGTTTTACAGCAGGACGAAGCCCCTCTTCCTCAGTGACTTAAAAGTAATGAGGCTTTTCGTCCGTGTCTCAGAGTGAGGGTGTTCGACCTGCGAGCCGGCTCCTCCGTGGCGTCCCTGTACGCCCACCACCTGGGCGTCACCTCGGTGCAGGCGGACGACTGGAAGATTGTGAGCGGTGGCGGTGAAGGGCTGGTGTGTGTGTGGGAGATGAGGATGGCAGCGAAGCTTTGGGAGATGCACAACAGGTAGGAGCTGTTTTTATTCCAGGACAAAGTGTCAGACACACTGATGCTCAAAGGCTGCTGATCACTGTGGTGTTTCCCTTTGACATTAGAGGTAATTATGTTACTCATCCAAACCCGTTTATCCAGTCATGATGATTACCGTCTTCTTCCCATTTCAGTTTCTGGTGCCACAGTTAACATGATTGTCTCACATAAATGATGTATTTCATGTACTGTACATATTGGTTTAGTCCCACACCCACAGCTCCTATAGGGTACCTGTGCTTCCCACTGGGCATCAGTTCTGCCTGCTGTACTGGACACATTCCAGCAGGACTGTAACTTCTATATTCAGTGTTATTTGTCTTTATCGCAGGCATCCTGTAAGGCATGTACGCGTCAACAGCAGCACCCTAGTAACAGCCAACATCCCTGATGACAAGCTCCCGCGGGGGGCCTGCATCACCGACGATGACCTCACAGCTCATCGAAGGTCGTGATCTCCCTCCTACACTTGTTTTTTTATTTTCCTGGATTCCATTTATGCTTCCACCTCCTATAAAGAAATACTTGAAGACATTTTTATGTTATATAATTGGTCTGATGCAGCTATAATTTCTTTGTTTATTAAGAGATAATACAAAGAACAAGAACTTCAGCTGTCAAATGTAGCTCCAAAGATGAGTAGAACAGAGGTTCTGTCAGAGTTCCAGTCCTGTTCTAGTTACTGATGCTCGTCTCTTTCCTTTAGGCACAGAGGAGTCATCTGCCACTACGACTTCTCCGAGGACGCCCTGTCCCAGGACCACATCCTGCCCATCTGCAGGTCCGACTACACAGAAGCTTATGGCTACAACTACAACATCAACCTGACGGTGCCTTACGACAGGCTGCCCGGCTCCCATCCTTCCCAGTGACACGCAGCTTTCCCGACTGGAACTGGAAGTTACCGTGGTAACACTTCAGTTTGAACCTCCAAACTGCATCGTTTTACTTAGAGGAGTCTTATCCCTCTACTCCAATCAAGGATATTAAAAATGTCGTTTTTTATGTTAGTTATTGTTGAGTCCAGCTGCTCAGGCGAAACACAGACTCTTGGGTTTGTTGTAATGCTGCTGTGCAACATCACGGCAATAAAGTCACTTTACCTTATTTACTACCTGCAATTCATTTTAATATTAAAATCTTTCACAAGCGTTCTTGTTTCACAGGATACAAAGTAACGTCTCCGTTACGCCGGTGGGACGTGGTTGTTGCAGACATGCTGAGGGCCTGCAGAGTCGCTCTGGGTGGTGAACAGTCGACCCATGAAGGCGAATCCCGCTCTGCTCCTTGCAGTGGGCTTTGTAGAAGCTGCAGCATGTTCAGCTTTGTGACTTAAAGATCATAGTAACTACTTTTAAAATCATAAAATTTAAGCAGAGAATTGTAGAAGAACTGTGAAGGCACAAGTGGCACTCAGCCTTTATTACTCACAGAAATCCTGTTAAGTCTCTTTAGCCAAAAACATTAGTGCAGGATGCTCTGCTAAAACAAATATTTTATTACTAAAACAACCCAATCAAGGGGCTAATTTCCCACAATTCATTGTTGTGGTGTTCACATCCAAAAAGCGAATGTACATCCTGGTCTCCATTTCAAGGTCTTTTAAAATCTGTGGGCAGACAACAGAATGCAAAATAAAAGCGTGTGTTTTAATTAATGACTCATTTCTTTGAAAGGTCAGAGTTCAAAAGTTCAAACCTGCTCAAAATGCTCGAATGTAATTCCTTCATAGAACTCGTCCGGGGCCTGGTTACACGAGGACACCAGCACTCAGTTACTTCGTTAACCCTGACGGGAGAATGTTGCACCGGCTGAGCGTTGGTGGGGTCTCTTACCATGTGGGGCCTGTTGGTGCTCGCCACCTCCAGCATGGCAGCATCCGCTATCGACGTGGCAGCCTCGGTCTCCATGGTTCCGCTCTTGGACAGCAGCTCCTCCACCACCTCAGATGGGAACAGGACACGAAGTCACACCGACACTTCCAGACGCAGCGAGACAGAAACGAATGAACTGGTTCTGGTAACGTGGCCTAAACTCCACGTGGGCTCAGTGACGGCGTCGCTGTGGTGAACATTTGTCAGTCTTGTCACATCTGGGTTTTTAATCATTCTTTGCAAGTACTGACAAAATTATTTGATAGATTTTTAATCCATTAAACTCAAACTTGCTCTGCAGTTCACAGCCTGCTCTTACTTGAAGAGAACTGCATGGCTGTAAATGTAAATGTGCTTTTATCTATTTGTGCCTTTTGCAACATCAGCTGCTGAGTTTTCTTAAATATCATTTCAAAGGCGTTGCTGGAATTAAGCCTGAGCTGTACGTGTAGTCATAAAGATTTCCACAGCTAACACAAAGTACTTAAAGTCAGCTCAAATGATTATAGAGTCTTTACCTCACAGTGTAACGAACCTGTTGTGTAATTAAAGTACATTCATGTTATGTGATTGTTACATTGTTTTATCTTAATGTTTGAATGATATTAACTCATTTCCTACTTCAGAACTGCTGAGTTAAAGTTCATTCGTTAGCTCTGCTGAAAGTCACACCTGCACATCAAACTCCTGAAGGATTTGTTAAACAGTAGAATGGGAGCACCTGCGTGGCAGTGAGACCGGAGCGAGTGAAAGGTGCTTTGGGCCGTTCTTTACTCTTCATTCGCTCACAAAAACAGTCAACAGAAGTAACAAGGTGGAAGACTAACTCGTAATTGATTCTAACCTGCTGTGTTTTAAATCTGCAGGTGAACTATGACCTTTACACAGCTGTAATAAAGTGTGATCGAGTACTTTATGCTGCAGTGTGTGTGTACAGTTCATTTGTCTCACCATTCGATACTCATCCAGAGTAATAATCCCATCATTGTCTGTGTCGTGCATGTTGAACAGGACTGAAAAAAGAAAAATGAGACACAGGAAGTAAACATTCTGACCCCACAGGTGACAAAGAAACACATAAACGGGGTGTGTGGTTCTTGGAAGGGGACAGAATAATACAGTTGCTGTGAAGCTGAGTGAAAACAAAGCCGGTTTTGGTGCTATTACACTTTCTCATGGTGTTCTGTATCTGCAGCTTGAAGAAAGCAGCTCACATGCTCTGTGCAGAGGGCGGGTCTGCGGGTCTGTGGCTACGACATGATTTCAGCTGCTGTTTGAAGATTGTCTAGTTTCGTTTCAGTGCTTACGGGGACGTAACGTAACAACTACCTGTGTAGAATCACCTGTAAATCTGCCTGAAAGGTTTTCCCCTAAAATGAGGCTGTAAAAGGCTTCTCTCCCTCAGAACTGCACCTCTAACATGTGTTCACGTGTCTCTGTGTTCTGAGAAGCCCCGCCTTTCTATTTGTGACATCTGATGTTTTATGGCCGGCCTGGACATATTTTCCAGTCAGGGCATGAATACCTATGAGGGCCTCAGTATAGCAGTGGACATGCAGTGAAGAATGTGGCTGTCATTCATGCAGCTCAGCGCAGCTTTGTGCTTTGCCATTTAAACTTGAGAAGCTCACAATGAGGAAAAAGACTCACAGCGAAGCTTCTGCTTCCTTGCAGCCATCCTCTCGTCTTCTGTTGCTGATGAACTTACAGGGCGGAAGTGGGACATGACCATGAGGAACTGCTCGAAGTTGATCTCCTCGAAGCAGCCGGTCTCATTCTGATGCTGGTTCCTGTGTCACAGCAAAGCAGCATTTAGGCACCGTGTGGCTTTTTAAACATCTGCTGAGGCCTGATTGACCCGACTGCTTTCCCTCACATATTCATTTAGACCCTATGGTTGAAATCCCCATAATGTCTCGGGGGAGTATTATATAAACTAGATGTTTTTGCTCCATTTGTCGCAGGGCTCGTTTGCTCGTGAGCAGAAGTCACAGCTGGCTTGTTGTGCAGCTCATTGTTTGCTCTGCTAAATTTGCACTTTCCAAAGCATGACGCAGCGTTTTTAAAAGTCAACAGCTGTTTTGTCACAGCAGCGACACGTTTGCGATGCCGCTCCTGTGAGTGGACGGATGAATAACACGAGTCACAGGATGCACGGCGGTTCTTTCGGCTGAACACAGACCCGCAGCAGCAGCAGCTCCTGCCATGCACGGGGGTCTCTTCAGCCTGCTGCTTTCATGCCACAGCACACAGACGTGAGCAGGAAGCCAGTGAGAGTCACCCACCTTTTATCGAAGAAGGCGCTAATGATTTCCTTTCTGATGGGGTTGTCCTCGAGGGCTGGTATGCACTCCAAGTCGTCCCTGCTGCGGTGCGACAGAGGAAAGTTTGTGGGAAGCAGAGTGAACAGCGCTGTGTGACAGGAAGCTACCGGACAAACACTGCTGCTTCTACAAAGTAACTAAATCCATCCCGCTGTGACAGTTCTGCACATCTGCACATGAATCTGGATTTGCACAGTATGCGTTTACTACTGATGGATCAGTGTCTTACATCATCACCGTTTGTGTCTCAGTTTCTGACTAAAATCCCCATAATTCATCAGCACAACACACAGAACTTAATCTTTCATCAGCAAAGTGTAATGAAGACGACCTGAAGTCGAGCATTTACCTTATTGTCTCTTTATTTTTGCTCAGCAGCTGGAATCTCCTGTGAAGGTTATTGATCTGGTCCTTCGAAACTATAAAGAAGCAAACATAAACAACATGAATGTATTTATGAATAACTTAACAGCATTAAAATGTTCACACCAACAAGAAGAAAGTCGTTTTTATGTTTTTAATTGCTTCAGAAGGTACTGCCATTAGAAGTCAACATATCTTTATGAAACTGCTTTGCCACTGGGCCGAAAACAGCTTCTCATTGTGTACATACCAGAAGCCTTAAACACAATAGCTGTGGAAAATACCTGTTTGGCTTCTCCGGCCCCACCTTTCTGAGTGGATCCTTATAGAAACAGGAGCCCATTAAGTCTGTATGCGAGTGTGAGGTGCAACTGTGACCTCAACTTAATGAGGCAAACAAGAATCCGCGGCGACGCGCCCCCGCAGGTGCACACTCGTGGATGTCTGAGCTTGTCAGCTCATCAAAGCGGGCAGAACTCGAGTGGATCTGCAGCTGAGCTGAGACAGGAAGCGAAGGCAACAACAGTTCAGCCTAAATCCCTGTTTTTCACTCGGACTGACATGCCTCTGCTCGCCCTTTAAAACAGGAAAAAAGCTGCTCACTTCCGCACTGTCGCCGTTTAAAGTGTATTTCTCTCATATACAGACACTGCAAACACACTTCTACTCAAACGAGCCCTGATTATAGTCAGTTATCACCATGAGCTCTTTATCGGGCAGGTAAAAGCATTCCTGTCGCATCACGTGTCGAACTTTTTAATCCGAACCTGAGATTTCTGTCTCAATTATTTTTAATTGATAAGTAATCAGCCTTCGTTTCCAGTTCTATCAAATATAAGTTTTAATTTCCATACACAGCCGTTGAGAAGGCGTTGGAGCTTCTTCGAACCAAATTTAACTTTAGACTTATTATTAAAGCAGAAACGTCCTGCGGGGAAATCAAGGATTTGATTCCCCTTCTTTACTCGACCCCGTCAGCCTTCAGCGGTTAGTAATAAAGCGACGCTCCCGGGACAGCAGGCGAAGTCCGACCGTTTAGTTTGCAGTGAGTCTTCTGTCGTTTCCTCGGCGGCTCCCATCGCAGCTGCCGGTTTTCCACCTTAAACCTGAAGCATGAAACTCAAACAGCAGTTTGCTCCGGATTCTTCCACTTACAGCCGCTTTTTTCCGTCAGATGCGCGTCGCTCTCGGGGCGCGTCGGCGAGGCTCCCATCGCTGCTGCGCCGCTCCGTCACTGCGCGCACACTGGCTCCAGTTTTCCGCGCTGCCGCGGTGTTATCGCGATTCTCCCGGTAAGACGCTGCAAGTGAAGTTAGTTCCTGCCGTCCTGGAAACGTCAGGTATCCTCAAGGTCCTAAACCCGCACAGCCTGCTGGGAAACTACCTGCTGCCACAGGTTTCTCGGTGTTCTGCAGCAGATGCAGTTGGTTATGTCGAGATCAATAAAACAGTAATGAAGGCATTTTGTGAGTGAAATAAGTCAGAGTATTAAAACTTGGAACATTTTATTGTTTTTGATTCCTCACAGTCATTTGTGTTTCAAGTAGTCAGTGTCCTTATTGTTCCGCTTGTTTTCCCATTAAAGACATCGATGATCCATGGCATCCTACTCACTTCACTTGTAAGTGTACAGGAAACAAAATTACACTAAAAAATGTGAAAGTCAGACTTTCAGAAATGAGTGAAACTATTAAAAGATGGGGAATTAAAAGCAAAAACCAATTCACAAAGTTATTTTGCATGGCGCTGTGACTGGGATACAGGGTTTAGGCTTTAAAGACTGGTGCTGGGTGCATGGAGGTGGGGGTTGAGGAGCATTCCTTAGTTTCAGGGATTTGCAGCACATGGAAACTCATCCTGTTTGATTTCCTCGTCATTTCCAAGTTTGCATTATTCTGAGTTTGACTGCTTTTCCAGCTCAGTTCTGACTGGGTTTGAAGGTGTTTGGGTTGTGAGAACTACAGCCCCACTAACGAGAATCACACATGTGACAGTTTGAACAACAGACAGATTATTAGGAGAGGTACCGAAGCAAGAGCGGGTCCACAGAGGGCTGCACTACGAAGCAGGTTTAATGGCTTAGCGAGCTGTTGAGCTCAAAGTCGGAGTTTCTGTATCACTAAGGTGGTTCTTTTTACTCGGCTGAATCACCATGGTAACTTAAGTCTCTTGTACAGCGCTGGAATAGCAGCAACTAGAACATAACCAAGTATACCTATTCAATCAATCAAAGTGATTTAACTTTGATCTGCCAAGTGATTCCCTTTATCAGACAATGGGACAGGAAGCTTTAATGTTGAAATGTATCCAGTTCAAAGTCTCAGAGCTCTAATTTGCATATAACAACTTGAATTTAAATGTTTCTTTAACCACCCTGTGGCCTCAATCCAGGAGGATTTTACAGTAGTAGTTTTTTATCTTTATAGATTATCACCATTTTATCACCATCACATGATAATAATGATGATTAGGCAGCACCCATATGCATCATTCTGTATGCAAGAGGAGAAACATTTTTTCTCATGAGAGCACACAGAAGCTGAAGCAGAAAGCCCGGTTAAACAGAAACGTGATGACGGGGATCATGAGCGTGGTTTTGTCCAGCTGGGGTTTTGTTGAGCCAGCTAAGGCAAAGAAAGCCTGGCTATCTCGAACTTCCTTCGTAGTGTACCCCGCTGGTCTCGAGTTGACTGAACTGTGACCTGTAATTGGTTAGCCTGGGTTCACAGAGTTAGACAGTGCTACTTGCTACATGGACATGGCTTGGTGGTTGTTTTGGTCTGTGGCAGGAGCTTCCTCTTGGTTCCCAGAACCGGGTATCAGTCTGTGATAGAACCCCCGGACTGTGCACAGGGTTTCATCCATGTCCTCTGGGTATCGCGTCTGCAGTTCTTCATTGGCAACATAGTAGGTGTCAGCAAACTCGGAGAAGTAGCGGCCCACCTCTGGGTGGCCGATCTCCAGGGGGGCTGAGTGAGGCTCCAGGTTCTCTGGGGAGCAACAATGGAAAAACGTGGCATGAGACAAGACTAAGCAGAGGCAGGATATCTTTTTGGGCCTCTCGAACAGCTTCCAAATACTTGTTTAACATTTGAAATTAGCTCCAGATCATCTGAACGAATCTGTCATGGAAGACCGAGGAAACGGGTCCGGCCATGAAAGTGCTCCTTAGTAAAGTGTCCAATTACTTTTGAGCCTCTTAAATGGGGGATTATGTATATAAATGGCTGCACATCATCAAAAGTTAATGCAGTACTTTCCTTAAACCACTAAAACCAAAGCTGAAAGTCTGCAGTTGAATGTGTGAACGTGTGATTTTAAATCCACTGCGGTACAGACTCCAAATACCTATGAAACTAAGTGCAAGTGACCTTCATTTAGAAGCAAGAAATAAACCCATCTGATAAACTCATCACAGTTCATGGCCATGAAAACATACCTAAACTTATGAAATGCAGCTGTTCTGCTTATTTAAACATATACATATTTCTGTGTTTTCAATCCCACAGTGACCCACCATAAAGGATTTCCTGCCCACCACCCTGATATGATCCACACCTTGTGCTGCATAGCGACACGTCCCATCCTGCACCAGTACATTGTAGAAAGGCTGATTAGCTCCATTGGACAGCTGATGGACCCTCATGGTGGTGATCCACTCTTGGCTCATGGTGCATTTAGGGTCCCAGCCATAGATCACACAGTTGTATCCTGACCTGGAAGAGAGCGGAGATGCTCATAGACACAGGAAGCTCGGAGATAAACGCCTTCACAGAAATGATTTAAGCTTCTGTCACGTGAGCCTGGCTGCACCACATTACACTGAGACCCACCTCTTGTGTTTCATAATAAGGCCGACTGAATACTGGACTTCCAGGTGTTCTGGAGCGCTCCGCCTCTTCACTTCCGGTGTTACAGGGTGCTTCTTGTGCTGGATGTGCTCGAGCGTATGCTGCACCAGGTAACCCACCGCCCCGTGCTGCGAGGGGTCCAACGCCTGAATGTGCTGCAGGATGTCGAGCACCTGGGAACAGGGAAAAGTCGATGGGCAACGTGTTCACGTCAGTTACGACCTCTGAACAGTTACAGGTAAAAATCGGAATTCTTTGGAACACATCGCCGGCTTTCCTGACCTTTTCCGGCCAGATCCCCAGGTGGAAGTAGAGGCGTGCCTGCAGCAGCAAATACTGCACGTTATCCGGGTTGATTGTGAGGTAGAGGTCCAGAGAGTCTCGCAGTAGCTGATAGGATTTCTCGTTGCCCTCGCTGACAAGGAGAAAAGAAAAAGTGTAAACCAAACAGAAGATGTCATTAATTTATTCATCACTTCTGACAGATTCATTTTAATCATTCATTTCACTTTGAGACTGTTTTTAATGCCTTTGATGCTATAATTATCTACACTTGTCAGATCATAAGACAAAAAAGGAAATTACAGAGAATTAACAAGTATTTGGGGAAACGTGGCAGGAATTTAGAGCAACATTCATAACTAGCCTCTTTGCTGACTATCCACTGATCCTCCACCAGCCTTCATCCGTCCCTCAGGAGAGCGTGACTGCAGTGAGATGCAGGTTCAGCTAATCTTACCCTCTCTTGCCGATGTTCAGCAGGTTTCCAACCATCCGAAGGAGCACCTCCGCGGTGCTTATGGCACTGTAGTAATCTGCCGTGACCTGGTGGCCGATGAGGTATTCGCACTCCTTTGCTGTCAGCTGCTTGCCTTTTCCAAAGGCATCAATGTAGACAAAGTCATAGATGTCCTCACTCCTGCAGGAAAACAGTACTGCCTGTTCCAGTTGCTGTAGCTGCAGTCTCCTGTGCACCTTTTCCCATTTGTGTCTTTACTTATTAAGTAAATAAATTCTCAAAAAGGAAACTAAAATAGAAAGTTTTAATCTGGATTATTTGCTCTCTTCACTAAACTATATGCACGGCAGCTTTCGCTGTAGTCAGTATTTAGATCCAAATGATTGGAATTTAAATTATTTAAAGCCATACCCCCTCGGTTTCTGGCACCAGCGCAGCAGGAAGTGATTGGGGAAGTTGACGGGTTCCAGCTGAACACCCAGCCTCTGGGCCAACATCATGTAGAGAACAGAGAGGCTTATGGGAATGCCTGTACGGCGTAGTAGCACCTGCACAATTACCAGAAGGTTCAGTGAAAATATTACAAAACAAAGAGTTTGACGTTATTTAAAAGCTCGTGACTTTAAGGCCACTGGATTTTCTGGAACATCTACCTGGTGGATGTAAGAGTTGAGGGGGTTGTAGTAGTCACACTCATTGCCTTTGTATTGCAGTTGCTCATACAGGACAGCGTTTAGGGCACAAGTCACCTGCCTCTGCAGCTCAAAGTCTTCTACAACACAGCAGTTACCTGCAGCACAAGAAAGGAAACACCAAGAACACTTTGCCTGAAAGGGAAACTTACAGATTTGGTGCAGATTTATTTGTATCGACTTTTTCAGAATGACAGGAACCCAAGCCTTCAGGCCTTCGGGGTCTACTGAAGAGAAAATAATGGGGGGGGTTAAAACTGACCTTGGGCAGTACGCAGGCTCGGGTGAGACGGGTTCTTAATTCTCAGCATCTTCTTCACTTTTTCTGTGATCTCATCGAGCTGGGCTGATATGCTGTCCAGTGTGACATCAGCCAGCGGGTTACAATACTGATCAACCAGCACAGCACCTGAGGAGCAGAAGAGGATAAATATGTGCTCTTATTACAACCTACGGTTAGTTTATGCTACAGCAGTGCTAAATTAATTAGCAAAATGATTTTTGTTTTTCCTGTAATGTTAATCTACCAGGAGGCTCATCCATCCATCCTCTTCCACTTTTCCTGTTCAGGGTTGCAGGCCAACACAGAGAGACAGACAACCATGCAAACTCACACTCACACCTGTGGGCAGTTCAGAGTGACCAGTTAACCGTAGCTGCAGTAAGTGCATGTCTGTGGACTGTGGGAGGAAACCCACGCAGACACGGGGACTCACAGAGGGGCCCGGGCCAGAGTGGAATCGAACCCAGACCTTTAAGAGGTTACTCTCTGTGAGGCAGCAGTGCTAACCAAGATCCTTCATCGAAATTATATTTTAATGACATAAAATAACAAATTTATGGTTTTACGAAAACAAAAAGATAGTAAATGACATTATTTTATGTATGAGCCACTGTACAATGAGGACTGATGTCTCACCTTCTAGAGCTGACTGCAGCTCTGCAGGCTGCTCCAGGAAGGTCTTCAGGCTCTTCAGGATGTTCTGCTGTCTCAGGAAGTAAAGGATTTTCTTTGCATAGTACTTCAGCGTCAGACTTTTCCTAATATGGAGGGGAGAGCAGAGGAGCGAGTGTGTGACAAAACAAAGGCTTTCATAATCACAGAGGTCTCAGGAAGGATCAACATGATCAGCAAACAAGCCCATCAGTGACTACAAAGACTACAAAGCCCTTTGTTAGCTACACCTTGCTGGTCCTCGGTTGGAACCCCTTTTGCCTTCAGACCTCCCTGAAATATTTGAGGCACAGATTTGGTGCCACATTGACAGGACAGTGCCAACACTGTCGATCCAGGATGTGAATCTCCTGTTCCACCACATTCCAAAGATGCTGTTGGACTGAGATGCCATCTGAGCACAGTGACGTCACTGTCATGTTCAAGGAGGCTAAAGTGTGCCGAGAAAACATCCCCAACTAGGGGTGGGCCGATACTGGGAATTTGGTATCGATACAATACCAATACGATAGTGGTCAGTATCGCCGATATCGATACCGATACTTCCAACACATAGTCGCGGCGCGGGGGGGGGAATACCGACCTTTTACTTGAAATGGGACTCATGATCATTGAATAGTTTGCGATTTTGCCTTTAGTTAGTTGATTATAATAAAACAGGACACAATTTTTAGGCAAATAAACATGCTTTGTATTAACTAGAACAATATAAGATATGCAAAAGTATAAAAAATAAAACAATTCCCTTATTACCTTTAATTAACACACATTTGTTTAAGAAAAAGGTCACTCGTGCAAAATAACAATAGCAACAGTTTAACAAAAATATAAATATAACAATATAAACACAAAAATGTCTTCCATTGCACACAGATATCTGTAAAAAAAGAGAGAGAGAGGCGCGCTGTTTGCACAGACAGAGTTGAAGCTGTGCTCGCACGAACTCAGTGAGGAAATTCGAGTAATTTTGCTGAACGGATAGAAGAGAAACTGCAGCAAAAGTATCGATATTTTTGCCGTGGTATCGATCCGATACCGATCCTCACCTGGTATCGATACTATCGATATAAGTATCGATCCGCCCACCCC